>QLPG01022652.1:0-11872 GCA_003314385.1 Gomphus sp. MG54 | reverse complement strand
CTGGAGAAATGGTACAGCATCGAGGCTGCGCAAATAGGGGCTAGGAGCTATAATAGGGGCTAGGAGCTATAATAGGGGGAGACTAACCAAAAAGGCAAGGATGATGAGTACATGGGGGATATACAGGTGTGTGACAATCACTTGTGAACGATTCTGGTATGATCAGTGTGTAATACCAGCGTAAGGCTCCTTTGATACATATCAGGGAGTATTCCCAGTGTGTCCAGACAACAATTTATATTACCCTGATAGAACTAGCCAAATATGGCTCGATGTCATATGTGATCATGTGACAGTACTTGCGAGTATGCAGGGGGCCAAGTGACTGCCTGACAATGATAGTCTCTATGGAGAAATATGAGTAAACTCATAGGTAATTTGTAATACACTCAATGATATGTTCTCATTTGATCTGGGGATGTGTGTTATGGCCCATGCCGCCAAATAAACCCACATTAAACCCCACAACCACCTGCACCGTTTCCAGGACCTTTCTGATCGCTCAAAGCCTGAATAACCACTTTCCAGAGTTCTGATGTATCATTCCAAGGTTCCATGTTTCCGAACCTCCGAAGACTCCAAAGTCAAGGTTCTGCTCCTTTGATAGATGACGTACAGGATCATCACATACCTCACTCCTTTGTTCTTTGTTTTATATTGCCCCTTGTACTCTCTTCCTCCCCCTTGTCTTTACTCAGCAAAAGATAGTACAAGACTAGATACATGTATATAACTCACCAGTCAACTGGACTATTCGCCAGTATGAATATCGACTTAATTCTGCATTGTAGTTTCCAATTAAGTTCCGGTAAACTTTCTGACTTTCCAAAATTAGGGACAGACAATCGAGGAGGGCGCAAAACATAAGTTGAAGCCAAGTCCCTGTGACCTCAAACCCCTCATACTGCCCTATACCATGAACAGTTCCAAGACCCCCAGCGCTTCCCGTCTTGCTGTCCCCATTCCAATTCTGATCCCAAACCCACAACCTTCAGTCCCTCTGACCCCAGGGTATGAACCCCCCTTCAGAAACCATTCAGAACCCTCCAGAAATCCTTCTGGAAGCCTCTAGCTAAGCGCCAACATGCATATTTAACACTTGACATAAAGGCATTGATGGATTATATCTCTGCTTCTGTCAAGTCTGCAACACTGAGTACTGGCTCACTCGGGAATACCGACCAACAGGCCCTTGCCCACATCATCTTGCACTACCATGCGGCCTTGGCTTGGTACACCTGGTACATCGTCTGGACCACTCCTCTCGTCCTATCCTCTTCATTGTTCCCTCACCCCCTATCCATTCCTTGACTCACGCCCCCTGAAACATATTACTACTTCATTATTATTTGGTCGTGGCCCTATTGTTTTATCTCCGGTCATCATTGTTCTATTTCCTCCTCCACTCCCTCATTATCTTGTTGTCAGCCATCCTCTATTATTCTAATCTCGCTTATATTCCTTATTCTATTCTTGATCACTGTGGACAATGCCTCCATGTGGTTTCTTCATACCTTATCGTTTTCCATTCCTTACACCACCCTGTTCCACATCTTGCTTCTTAACTATATAAGTAGCGGGATGTATATAGATAGTTCCTTACTCAGAATATCAAATCAGTTCACACCCCTTTGTCCGTTTCCCATCTCTAAAGTCCTTCGCTTGAGCCGATGCCCTTGGCATCCTCATGAGACTCCTCCCAATCCAAACTAGTGGTATGCATGGAACAGCAGGGTGCAACGCATGAGCACATTGAATCCTAGCCACTTCAAAACAGTTTGTAGGACTTAACTGATTATCTCGGCACTACCGAATCCTAACAGCTTCTCACTTCCTGCTCTCACCTTCCCCCCTGGTGGAGTCAGATTGCCATATCAGAATGAGTTGGATACTGGGGAAAAGGGGGGTCAAAGGGCATGAGTGTGCAGATCAGGAGGCCAAGATGGTGGCAGCAGGCTGCCCCTATAGCAGAAGAAAACAAGGAAGACTCCAAAGCATCCATAGGGACACAAGTGAAGAGGTGATGATCCCTATGGAGTGTTATGGAACCATGTCCATCAGCAATTCATCTGAAATAGAGAGGTTCTATGCAGTGCTGAAGGTCAAAGTAAGGCTGTTGTTCGTGAGATCACCCACCCCTCACCCACACAAGCACGGACTTGCCCCAGGCTTTGCTCAAGGAGCATAAGTTGAGAGTGATAAACAAAGGATAGATAGAAACAAACCTGGGACAGGTGCTTTGTATACCTTGTCTTACATAGGGCACTGTCCTTTCTCTTCCCCCCTCCCCACACACACACAAAAAAAAAACTTTAAAAAAAAAACCATCATGAAACGTGATGAATATACATTTGATTGTACGTGATTTTAACACCCCCAGGGTTTCTTCAGCACATGAACGTAAGCTCTGCACACAAATACCCAATACATTGTAACATCTAAGTCGCATTTCTTCCAAACTTTGTATGATGTGGTACCGGATAGTGACGTCACCGCTCCCGGGGCTGGGTCGAAGGACACCGGTCACTTTCACAGTATGGGTTGGATTTAGTGCTTAATCGGTATTGCTTGCACAACAGAAGTCTGATATTCTGAGGTTCTAATGCCTATTCATGAAGTAATTTCCTCTCTTGTCACGGGTTCATGGAGCTGACGCCATCACATGTATGCCTTTCCCAGTTCTCGCATGAAGAACCACAGCCTGCCTATTCACCACCTCCAGTATGAATAAAAAATCATTCACCAGGAATATGTAGCGCTGAAAGGTTCCTCATATATGTGGGCTTTGCACTCATGGTACCAGTTTTTTAACAGTTGCTAATCATGCAGCTCTCTCTGAAGGAAGACCGTCCGACACCGAGAGAGGTCTATAATTTTCGCATGTACTTTTTTGCTTTCCTCCTCAGCTTTGGAAGTATGGAATTTGGTTATGATACTGGCTTCATTGGTGTGCCAAAGTTTCCCCCTCACTACACATCTAACACTCAAGCCGAATTTTCAGGTTCCACCCTGTCCCTCCAATCGTTCAAAGATGCGTTTGGCATGAATAACCTCTCCACAGGTCAAGCGAACAATATTTCTTCGAATATCATCAGCGTCTTTCAAGGTGGTTGCTTTTTCGGCACTTTGCTTGCGCTCCCTATCTCAGACCGCTGGGGTCGCCGCCTATCTCTCAAGCTCTCCGGGTTTATTTTCGTGCTCGGAAGCATCATACAGACATTGGCAAATGGGAGAATAAACATGATGTTTATCGGCCGCACACTTAATGGCTTGGGTGTCGGCAGTGCGACCAGCATTATACCGGTGTTCATTTCTGAATTTTCACCCCCCGCAATTCGGGGGCGTGTGGTGGGAATCTACGATATTATGTTTCAGGCTGGCGCCTTGGTGGGGTAGGTGTAGGATTGTGATTATCTATAGGTTGCTTTTTTCGAACCACTGACGAGAAATGGCAGATTTTGGATCAATTACGGGACTGCTTTAAATATTTCCAATAGCTCCTCCGCGCAATGGCGAATCCCGATCGCCGTTCAGATTATCCCTGGGGGGTTATTTTTCATATCTATGTTTTTCGTGAGCCATATATACACATTAATTAATCAATCGTCCTACCGGCGGCTGATTTGCGTGTGCAGTTATGGGAGAGTCCTCGATGGCTTGCCCAGCGTGGGCAGTTTTCTAAATGTCTGTCAACACTCTCCAAGATTCGCAAACTCCCCGAAGATCATATATATGTATTATCAGAGCTGGAAGACATGCGATCCCAGTTAGAACGTGAAGAAAAATTGACAAACGGCGTATCATACTTTCAGCTACTCAAAGAACTCTCCACGCGTGGTCACCGCAACCGCCTGGGATTCGGTGTCGGGATAATGGTTTTCCAAAATCTCTCCGGCATCAATGCGATAAATTATTACTCCCCTGAAATATTCCGCAGCCTCGGCGTGGCTGCTCAGAATTCTGCTCTGTTCGCTACGGGTGTCTATGCAGTTGTGAAACTGTTAGTCAGTGTTGTTTTCTTGACATTTCTTGTTGATCGGGTGGGTCGACGCCGTGCTCTGCTCGTGGGCTCGTTAGGTTCAGCAATTCCTCTGTGGTATATTGGAGCATACATATCCCGGACTAACCCCTCTTCAACGAGTTCGGGTTCGTCTGCGGGTGGTTGGACAGCCATCTCTGCCATCTATGTCTTTGTTGTGTTTTATTGCGTGAGGTGGAATGGGATCTGTATGATTGTTCCCAGTGAGATATTCACCTTGAGGACTCGAACTTTGGGTGTGACAATAGGTTAGTAGTCTTTGCTGTCTTCATGCCTGCACTCGTTAATCGACCTCCCATTAACCAGCCGTCATGACAAATTGGTATCTCCCTCCACCCAACCGCCGTTGTACAATTTTTCTGACATATTATTCCTCTCCTATTCAAGGCTGACTCAATTCATAATCGTCAAATGCCTACCATATATGATCACGAGTATGGGTTATGGAATATATTTCTTCTTCGGCGGATCGATGTCGGTGGCTTTCATTTGGGTGTGGTTTCTGCTACCAGAGACAAAGGGATTGCGGTTGGAAGATATGGATACGGTGTTTGGGGTGCCTGCGTGCAACCATAATGCTGTTCCTGACGATCGATGGGAGAAGGATGTCATTTAACAACATGAGCATCATGTTGAGGTTTCTATCCATAGTTCAGGCTTGTAGTGGTGTTCGGCATGTAGTTATTCTTGTGTGCGTTTAGAATCACTCTTCGCTCCATACGAGATAGTGTTGATGGATATTGACTGTCACAAATACATGCACCTATCCACTCACGGCTATTACGTCATTTGGATGTGTCAGAGGAATATCTGAAAAAAAACTCTTTTTTTTTAATCTCTTCATTCCCAAAAATATCTGGTTGAGATGGGAATGTGCCTATGCATTCCTATAGTCGATTTGGGTCAGTCAAACTACAATCATCTCAGATGAATATCTTTAACGATTACAGAGAGTAATATACCATTTCAACATATTTTTGGAGGTGTTAAAATATGGTCTCTAGGGGCAATACATCATCAGCTTGTGGAATTTCAAAGCTACCCCTTGCTCAAACTCAATTGTGGAGGCGTCACAGCGACGGTAATGAAATGGGTTGCAACTAAACAGGGACTCAATAACAATATTAGTCCTGGTAGTCTATGCTATGAAGGCACGGCTCAGCTTCTCGTAGAAGATGAGCCGGTTCTCAGCGCTAGAAACGAAAATAACTAGCCAGATGATTAGTAATCCTGATGACTAATATACTGAACATCTAGGGTATGAGTCATGGTCCCACAATTCCAACATACGGAACATCACAAAATGGCATATGGGGGTGCTTTGGCTGGCTTGGGAAGGTATCAGAGGATAGTGTTGAAGGAATCCGAGCACAGCTCTCTCCAGTATCGCTCGCTACTTGTCAAACTTTTAGCGCCATGACATGTCTTATCTTCGTGCCAGAAGCTGAGGCGTCCCAAGCACCTATACTCACACCACCACCTGGTATTCATTTTGGCACTGAATGCGCCTTTGTAGAGGCCGTGCCAACTCAGCCGCATGGGCCTGGTGATTGAGAGTATTTGGGGCGGTTCCTGTGTATGAGATGAGTTGTGAAGGTGACATTTTTGTAGTTGGACACAACAGGTGCAAGGGAGAAAGAGGTTTCGCCGTTGAAATTAGGGAGTGGTACTGCGATGAGCAGTGTTTGAGATCCTCCAAGACTGCCTTCCCCTTGTTGTAGGGGTCATATCTAGACATGTTGAAGGCTTACTCCCAAGCATTGATAGTATTTTCCTCTTCCAAAGTCAAAGCCGCACAAACTGAAGGCGTTGGCGCCTTTTTATTCTCATACAAGTCTATTTGATGTTGACAGCATTAAGTTGAAACGGAGATCGAGGTAGGTGTTGGTCAGTTCACGCCAGGGGAAACTCTGGAGGATGCTAGGTAAGAGATGGAGATGCCACAGATGGAAAACTCATGCAAGGGAGAAACAGGTTTCGCTGTTGAAATTAGGGTGTGGTATTGCGATGAGCAGAGCAGTATTTGACATTTTCCAACACTGCCTTTGACTTAATTGGGATCTCCCTCCACCCCACCGCCCTTGTACAAGTATTCTGACATCTTATTCCTCCGCTATTCAAGGCTAACTCAATTAATAATCGTCAAATGACTACCGTTCATGATCACCAGCATGGGTTATGGAATATATTTCTTCTTCGGCGGATCGATGTCGGTGGCTTTCATTTGGGTGTGGTTTCTTCTCCCATTCTTCTACCAGAGACAAAGGGATTGCGGTTGGAAGATATGGAGACGGTGTTTGGGGTGCCTGCGTGCAACCATAATGCTGTTCCTGACGATCGTTGGGAGAAGGATGTCATTTAACAACATGAGCATCATGTTGAGGTTTCTATTCATAGTTCAGGTGTGTAGTGCTGTTCGGAATGTAGTTATGCTAGTGGACGTTCAGAATCACTCTTTGCTCCATACGAGATATTTTGATGGATATTGACTGCCATAAATACATGCACTTATACGCTCACCGCTATTGCGTCATTTGGACGTGTCAGATGAATATGTGACAAACTCCTCTTTGAATCTCTTCATTCCCAAAATATCTGGTTGAGATGGGAATGTGCCTATCCATCCCTAAAGTCAATTTGGGTAACCCAAACTACAATCGTCTCACATGAATATCTTTACAGATTACAGACAGTGATATACATTTTCAAAATATTTTGGCAAGTTTTAAAATAGGGTCTGTAGTGACAATACATCAGCTTGTGGAATTTCACAACTACCACATACTCAAACTCAATTGTGGAGGCATCACAGCCAGGCACACTGATTG
Source organism: Gomphus sp. MG54 (assembly GCA_003314385.1). Lineage (NCBI taxonomy): Eukaryota > Fungi > Basidiomycota > Agaricomycetes > Gomphales > Gomphaceae > Gomphus > Gomphus sp. MG54. The sequence continues at coordinate 5,005 of QLPG01022652.1, read as the reverse complement.
GTCATCCAATATGGTAATGAAATGGGTTGCAACTAAACAGGGACTGAAGAACAATATTAGTCCTGGTAGTCTATGCTATGAAGGCACGGCTCAGCTTCTGGTAGAAGATGAGCCGGTCAGCGCTAGAAACGAAAATAACTAGCTGGAAGCTTAGTAATCATGATGACTAATGTACTGAAATGTCTTCTCACACAATTCCAACATAAGGTACATCAGAAAATGGCATATGGGGGTGCTGTGGCTGTCTTTGAAAGTATCAGATGATAGTGTTGAAGGAATCCGAGCATAGCTCTCTAGATTTTTTGTCCTTTTTCATCTGGGGCAATAAAGTAGTCTCAGATTCATCACTCACGATTATCGGCTCGTATAGCATCGTCTCGGTGCACGTGCACCAGATCATTCACCGTTATTTGATATATGATATAATCCCAATTTGTCTGGCAATTTTGGGAACAATTCAAGCCTAGATTGGATATACTATGGCTTGTCTAACAAGCCTAGCATCGTCTGGGTGCACGTGCACCAGATCATTCACCTTTATTTGATATATGATATAATCCCAATTTGCCTGGCAATTTTGGGAACAATTCAAGCCTAGATTGGATATACTATGGCTTGTCTAACAAGCCTTCATGGCAAATTGAAGGTGGTGGGTGGTCTTTGTCCATGGGTATTATGTCGGTACACGTGAGATCCTCAGCAAGACCTGGCCCGTGAATCAAAAACCTTGCCGAATAGTTTTTAAATGGTATATTTTATTTCATTGGAGACGAACGCGGATGCACCTTAACTTATGCATAGCGACTGCTGAGCCTTCGTTTCTTTTTTGTTTGTTTCTGTGCGCGTATGTGTATGTGTGTGTATTACCTTATCATATCTAGTGCGGTGTACGTTCCGAATCACTCTTCGCCCCATACGAGATCGTGTTGATGGATATTGCCTGCCATAAATACATGCACCTATACACTCACGGCTATTGAGTCATTTGGACGTGTCAGATGAATATCTGAAAACTCCTCTTTTAATCTCTTCATTCCCAAAATATCTGGTTGAGATGGGAATGTGCCTATGCATCTCTACAGTCAATTTGAGTGAGCCAAACTATAATTATCTCACATGAATATCTTTAACGATTACAGACAGTGATATACCTTTTCAACATATTTTGGGAAGTTTTAAAATAGAGTCTGTAGGGACAATACATCAGCTTGTGGAATTTCAAAACTACCACATACTCAAACTCAATTGTGGAGGCCCCACAGCGAGGCACACTGATTGGTCATCCAGTATGGTGATGAAATGGGTTGCAACTAAACAGGGACTAAAGAACAATATTAGTCCTGGTAGTCTAAGCTATGAAGGATCGTACTCACGGCTCAGCTTCTCGTAGAAGATGAGCCGGTTCTCAGCGCTAGAAACGAAAATAACTAGCTAGATGATTAGTAATCCTGATGACTAATGTACTGAACATGAAGAGTATGAGTCATGGTCCCACAATTCAAACATACGGTACATCAGAAAATGGCATATGGGGGTGCTGTGGCTGGCTTTACAGCATCATTACGGTGCACATGCACCAGATCATTCACCCTCTTTGATATATAATATAATCCGATAAGGGATCCGAGCATAGCCCTGTCCATTGTTTGGGTCATTCTTCGGACTTTTTAGTTCAGACACCGCTCGCTACTTTTCAAGCTTTTAGCGCCGGGACACGCCTCACCAGAAAGCTGAGGCGCCCCATGCTCACACCCCCACTTGGGATTCATTTTGGCACTGAATGCGCTTTTATAGAGACCGTATCGACACAATTTACACGCATGAGCCGGGTGATTGAATGTGTTTGAGGCATTTCCTGTGTATGAGATGAGATGTGGAGCGTGACATTTTTGTAGTTGGATACAACACGTGCAAGGGAGGAAGAGTTTCGCTGTTGAAATTAGGGAGTTATACTGCGATGAGCGGTATTTGACATCCTCCAAGACTGCCTTTGACTTGGAGTGGTCATATCTAGACATGCCGAAGGGCTTACTCTCAAGCATTTATAGCATTTATAGTTTTGTCCTCTGCCAAAGCCAACGCTTAAAAAACTGAACGTGTTAGCCCTCTTCTCATTCTCAGACAAGTATATTTGATGTTGACAGCATTAAGTTAGAAAGGAGATCGAGGCAAGAGACGAAACGAAACGCCAGGTGAGGTGTGTGTCTGTTTACGACAGGTGAAACTCTTGAGGATGATAGGTAAGAGATGGGGATGTCACAGATGGAAGGAAAACTCAGGCTTAAGGGTTGTGATTTTCCTGATTTCACCTTTGTTAGAGAAGTATTTTTATTTGTTTCCGTGGACTGAGTTTTAAGTTTCCGTCCGGAGGGCGGATCTGTTTAGGTGGTTTCATATTTGCTTGTCAGTTGTACATGGTGCACTCGGTGGGAGTCTCAGCTGGGGGGGGGGGACCCTCAAGACCGGCGACGAGGTGACCTGAGAGACGGCATTTGTGAGTGGTGAGCGTTTCCAGTCCAGTGGTTATTCATTGTTTCTCACTCTTTGGTCTCCTGTATATCATCAATTGTAGTCCAAGTATTAATGACCTATGAATGATCCCATTGGTGTCTAATCCTACCTATAACTCAATGTGCATCATAGATGGTTCTGCCCGTATGAATGATCCACCTGCGGTCCCTAAATCAAAAACTGTGTTGTCTCTCTTGCTAGTGTACGCTCGTAGCCCGCCCGTTTTAGCCACTCCCTTATATTAATTCTCCATACGAGATCGTTTTGATGGATATTCACTGCCATAAACATATGCACCTATACACTCACGGCTATCGCGTAATTTGGACGTGTCAGATGAATATCTGAAAAAAAAAACCCCTTTTTTTAATCTCTTCATTCCTAAAATATCTGGATGAGACGGAAATGTGCCTATGCATCCCTATACTCAATTTGGGTCAGCCAAACTACACTCATCTCACATGAATATGTTTACAGATTAAAAATAGTGATATTCCTTTTCAATATATTTTGGGAAGTTTTAAACCAGGGTCTGTAAGTCATCATTTTCTTCGTTAAACGTTATCACAGTAGTGGGGCAACAAAGTCTCAGATCCATCACTCACAAGTATCCGCTCGTACAGCATCATCTCGGTGCACATGCAGCTTTGACATCTGATATAATCCGATGATAGTGATGAAGGGATCCGAGCATAGCCCCGTCCATTGTTTGTGTCATTTTTCGGACTTTTTAGTTCAAACACCGCTCGCTACTTATCAAGCTTTTAGCGTCGTGACACATCTCATCTTACCACCTGGAATTCATTTGGGCACTTGATGCGCTTTTTTTACAGGTCGCGTCGACTTTGACGCATGAGCCGTGTGTTTGAGTGTGTTTGGGGCATTTCCTATGATATGAGATGTGAAGCGTGACATTTTTGTAGTTGGATTCAACACGTGCAAGGGAGAACGAGGGGTTTCGCTGTTGAAATTAAAAGGGGGTTGTACTGCGATGAGCAGTATTTGACATCCTCCAAGACTGCCTTTGACTTGGAGTGGTCATATCTAGATATGCTGAAGGACTCACTCTCAAGCATTTAAAGTATTGTCCTCTGCCAAAGCCAAGCTTGCCAAAACTGAACGTGTTAGCCCTTTTTTTCTTCTCAGACAAGTCTGTTTGATGTTGACAGCATTTAAGTTAGAAAGGAGATGGATAGATCGAGGTAAGAGACGAAACGCCAGGTGAGGTGTTCTTTAGTTCACGCCCAGGGAAACTCTGGAGGGAGGATGTTAGGTAACAGAAGGGGATGTCACAGATGGAAAATTAAGCTTAAGGGTTGTGCTTTGGATGATTTCGCCTTGTTAGAGAAGTACTTTTATCTGTTTCCGCGCACATACTGAGTTTTTAGTTTCCGTTCGGAGGGCGGATCTGTTTGTGTGGTTTTTTTTTATATTTACTTGTCAGTACTGCTGTGGGAGTCTCAGCTGGGGAGGCTGTAGCGGTTATGCGCAGTAGCTAAATACAGACGGACTCAGTGAACGGGCAGTTCACTGAGATATACTATTACTATACCTAAATACAGACGGACTACAATATGATTAGCGTCGTTGTATTTAGGCGTGCAAATGGAATACGCACCTCAGTGAACGGGCAGTTCACTGAGGGGCTACGTTCTAGTCATTCAGTATATATACGGTCCCGGTCGAACATGACCGGGACATCCATTCCTTGTAGCGTTCGGTGCTTACTCATCTTAGCTCCAACAGAGGCCTCAAGACTCAAGACTGGCGACGAGGTGAACTCAAAGACGGCATTTGTGAGCGGTGAGCGTTTCCAGTCCAGGATTCATTCATTGTTTCTCGTTTTGGTCCCCCTGTAAAACATCAATTGTAGTCCAAGTTTTAATGGCCTATGAATGACCTCCGTTGGTTACTAATCCTCCCTGTAACTCAATGTGTGTCATAGATGGCTCTGTCCATATGAATGACCCACCTGAGGTCTTTAGTGGCCAGCAGGATTGTCTCCCATGACCCTCATCATTTTCTTCGCTAACGTTACTGGGGCAATAAAGTCTCAGATCCATCACTCACAAGTATCCGCTCGTACTGCGTCATCTCGGTGCACATGCATCATTCACCGTTCTTTGATATAAGGTATTATCCCAACTTGCCTGGCAAGTTTGGGAACAATTCAAGCCCATATCGGATATACTAACTATGTCCTAAGCTTTCATGACAAATTGAAGGTGGTGGTCTTTGTCCATGGGTATTATGTAGTTGCACGAGAGATCCTCAGCAGGACCTGGCCAGTGAATCAAAAACGTTGCCGAATGGTTTCTAAATGGTGGATTTTATTCCATTGGAGACGAATGCGGATGCATTTAACTTATGCGCAGCGATCGCGGTTCGTAAATTTTTTGTTTGTCTCTATGCGCGTACATGTATGTGTGTGGAGTACCTTACTGTATCAAGTGCGGAAGTCTCGGGTGTTCCTACTGTAACGGACTTGTGATGA
>QLPG01022602.1:0-11518 GCA_003314385.1 Gomphus sp. MG54 | reverse complement strand
TGTGCCATCCCCATGGGTAGAAGCCATACAAATTTAATGCAGAGGTTGTGTCAAGTAGGTTTCCGTGGACTACTCGGATATGCCTGGACTAATCAGATATAGTGGGACGATCCTGATCGAAGACCTCAACATGAAGACTGGTTGACCCAGCCAAAGCGGATGTCAAACTAGCTCAGCCTACACATCGATTCGCAAAGAGCAGCAGCAGAACGAGCAGACATGAAGAGAACTCACCAGGGTCACCTCCATCATGACTCTGGTGAAGTTAAATCAATGCCTGGCTTCAATTATATATGTCGCCGAGTGTTCGATGGCACAATGAGATGCGTCAAATGATCAGGGATAGTATGCCTGCGCGCTTTGACCCCACGACAAGATAATAGGGCGGATCGTGGTCGACCCAGCCAGAGTGCAGGACTTGGTCAGAGGACTCCTTAGTCCACGCGTTGCCTAGGAGAACGCACTGTGGTTCAGTCTGTGGATCATATCCTACGAAACCTTAACCGCCGCCCCAGTTAACTTGAGGACAGGCATGGTTCAGGGTGCGCAGATATGAAAACCACCAGGCTGAGGCCAGGGACGCATCAAACTGGGCCAATAGACCGCTCCAACCCTCTACATCCTTCTTTTCGAACCAAGGCCCGACTGCTCATTTGGCCCTATCCTGCACAAATGTTGATATCGCAAAGAGTTGGCATGGAAGGATCATGAGAACGACGCGAGCGTTGGAGTGGAAGGGTCATCAGAACGATGTGAGCGTTACATCGTTCTGATGATCCTTCCACGAGCGCATCAGTCGTCATGGGTCATCCTTCCGCTATCTACCCTTGCTGCGTATTCCAGTCGCTTCCGAAGAGGTTTGCTAAAATCACACTTCCTGCCTTTGGCAACATGACGAAGTTTGTGAGCTTGCTATATCTCACTCAAGGAATGGGTCGTCCCTTAAAACAGCGGTTCCAGCCAGATTCATGAGGTTCTGGCAGCAAAGGATGAGAAAAAACCAATATAGACTCGATCTGGGCATAAGCAAAGTCTTTTCAATTGTGTTTGGAGATTATTGACTATCCTATATTTCTCGACTAGTTGCTTGGCTCTCTATCGCCTTTCAAAGATGTCCCGCCCATCCGCGCTCTGCACATCTCGACTAATCAACAGAATAACGCCAAACGCTCTAAACCAACTTCTCCATACCACGCACCTAGGTATATCCCCCTTTGCGTTCCAAAACATCGTGGGCGATTGCCATAACACTCCATTTAGAATACACCACCTCGTTTCACACCCAATAGCCTTATTGTCTTTATGGAGTTCAAACCCCAACATCCACTTTATGTATTTGTGACAAATTGCTATTTACGAAACATGATCCAAGATAGGAATCTAAGATTCCCATTCTCCTATGAGTGTGTTCAGGTGACAAAGGCCAAACAAGTGATGGACAATCTGGCCAAGTTATTCTCCACAGTTGAAGGGACTTGGCTTCAACTTATGTGTTGTGCCCTCCTTGATCATCTGTCCCTCATTTGGAAGGTTGAAGGACACAAGTGCAGACACTAAGTCAGAATTAGGTTAGAAACTAAGTCAGAAACTAGGATGCAAATTAAGTCAATATTTGAATTAAGAAACAGTCCAGTTGACTGGAGGTTTATATACCTATTGTTATGGCCTATGCCCCCAATAAACCTATAATTAGTCCCCACAACTACCCATACCATTTCTGGAACTTTCCAACCATTAAAAGCCTGAACAATTGCTTTTCACAAATCCATTGCATCAACCCAAAGTTCCATAATCCTAAACCTCTATAATTCTGTGACCTAGGTTCCACTCTTTGATAAACGATATGCAGGATCATCATGGACCTTACTCTCTTGTTCTCCCTTTTCTATTAGCCTCTTGTACTCCCTTCTTCCCCTTGTCTTTGCTCAGCAATAGATAGTATAAGGACTAACTACATGTATATAAACCCCTAGTTGACTAGACTATTTGCCAGTATGAATATTGACTTAATCTGCATTGTAGTTTCCAATTTAGTTCTGGTAAACTTTCTAACTTTCTAAAATTAGGGACAAAGGATCAAGGAGGGCATAATACATAAGTTGAAGCCAAGTCTCTGTGACCTCGAACAACTCAAATGACTAGTCATACAACCTAATATCATGAACAGTCCTAAGCCCCTGGTGCTTCCCATCTTTCTGCCTTTCCATTTCCATCCATAAATCCACAACCTCTAGTCACTCCATCCTCATAGAATCGAACCCCCTCATGGAAACCATTTGGAAGCCTCCAGAAACCCTTCCAGAAGTATCTGTCAAGTACATGTACCGAGGATCTGGTAACGTGGCAGTACCAACCAGACACTCTGTTAGTAACCGTGTATAAGTCACTCGATGCGTTGTTTTCAGCTCGGCACATATACCGGTCGCATTCCTCACTTCTATCCTACGTCTACTCTTGGCCCTTCACTAACCCTATCATAACCACCCATTAATCCTCGATCCACCTCACCTCAGGAATTCCTGTCCTTGTATTATCCTCGGCCATGGCTACATTGTTTTATAGCTGGTCACTTTCTATTGTCCTAGCCTTGGCCACATTTCTATTATTCTATCCTTTATTATTCTATCCTTGTTTTGCATTCCTTCATTCTAATTATACTTGTTGTGGACAATAACCACATGCTCTGCATACCTTGTTGTCTCACATTCTTTATTCCACATGTCACTTTTTAAACCTATATAAGTAGGACATGCATGTGTGAAGATCAAGCCTATACACAAGGCTTGTACACGGTGTATTTCAGTTTTATCACCTCCACTCCTATCCCATTTCACTTCATCATCATACCCTTATCACTTTCTACAAACTGGAGTGGACCTGAAGTTCGTTGGGGTGGTTATGACACATTGAGCGTGTCGTTCGGTGTGGCCTGACCGAGTGGTTTCCATTTCTTCTGTCCGGGCACAGACTATAAGTAGCGGACATTGTTTACATTTTCACTTCAGTCTTCTTTTCAGTTGACTGAAGTGAGTATTAGTTCCCTCTCTCTTATTTCTATGTTAGAGACTGACTTTTACTTGTTATTGAAGTTAATCTGCGCTATAGGTAGTTATACTTGCATGCAATAGAGTCTTCTTTTCAGTTGACGGAATTAATCTGCGCTATAGTTTTAACAGCATGTACATATTTCCTCATTCTGGGTATCGACTAGGCTTAGACCCTTCTACCTTCTTCCCCTCTGTTAAAGCCCTCGACTTGGGCTAGCATCATCAGTATCCTCCCGAGTATCTGTCTGTTGCAAATCAGTGGCACACACGGCAAGTAGGGTGCAATGCACAAGTATGTTGAAGCTAACGCCACTACTCTTGGCCTGCAGGACTTAGCCATTGTCTGCCTGACACCCTTCAGCAGTACCAAAGTCTATCAGTACCCAAAGCCTGACAGTATACCCAGAATCAAACTACTTCCGTGCCATACTCCTTATGATCATGACCCTACAAGATAATAGCAGCAGCAAAAACATGTCAAAGAACGAGGACAGTAGAAATCTCCAGTCCAACCAACCCGAGCACAACAAAATCCTTAGAAAGAACAGCAAGCTCCTCCTAACTGAATAACAAAGATACATAGACAACAACTTGTGTCTCTTTTATGCCGCCAAGAACCACAAAATCGCCAGGTGCCCAAAAGCATTCAAAACCTGCAGGACCACCATTGCCAATTCTGTCCCCCAGGCAGCTAATGCCTCAGATGCTAATGCTAAGGACTCAGCAACAGTGACCAAAAACTGAAAATTGCCACCTGTTTGCCTCTAAGCATACCGAGAGTTGCATTGACTTGGCTGATGCCAGTAGTGAGGCTTAGATCAATGCTGCTACGTATTCCTCTGCTCCTCATTTTATTTTTTCCCATCATCCAACTTGGGCACTAAACGTCCTCGGCAACCCATCTTATATGCCTGATAGAATCAGCATTTGTTCACAACTACCCTTTTACTTCACTTCCGTTTGGAATTTTCTAATCCAGTGCTGCAATAAATTTGGTTATTACTGAACACACAGATATGTTACTAGATCTTCCATCTGGACAATTTCAGTCCACCCATCTGTCAGTCATGTTACTAGATCTGTTGGTCAGCAATATTTAGGCACAACTCGCTCACCTGCTATAATCCATTGATTAACAGGGTATTGGGCAGTATTATGATCCATCAAGCCACTAACATTTTTAGGTGCATCCCGATGGCCTCGGTCCAGGTAGCATTTGCCACTGTTCTAAAAGCCTCACCCAGGATCCTGTTCCATTGCTGGAAGCTTTGCCAATAGTCCTAGTCATTGCAACTGCCTTGTGCATGCTTATATACCAGAATGGCTGGCAAGTTTTTGACTGGGACCTCTCGGCCAGTGTTGTCATTCAGCACGTTCAGTCAAGGTCTCTTCCATCTGTCCCCATCCATTCCCATTTATTCACTCTGTATATGCGCATCATATGCCTGTATGACCCTTCTACATTCTTCTTAGCTAGAGACCGATACCTTTAGTAGATGATGGGATGTCTACCTAAAAGAGAGGGGGTGGCAACTAGCTAGATACACTTTGAACTACGTAAACTCCCCTTCCAAAGATATCCCTCTCCTGATAAAACCCCTCCGTTCACTACTCTATGCCCCATCCTTCACTTTCTCTGTTCCTGTTATGGCCCATGCGGCCAATAAACCCACATTAAACCCCACAACCACCCGCACCATTTCCAGGACCTTTCCGATTGCTCAAGCCTGAATAAACCAATTTCCAGATTCCCAATGCACTACTCCGAGGTTCCATGTCTCCGAACCTCCAAAGATTCCAAAGTCAAGGTTCTGCTCCTTTGATAGATAATACACAGGATCATCGTGTACCTCACTCCTTTGTTCTTCGTTTTATATTGCCCTTTGTACTCTCTTCCCTCCCTTGTCTTTACTTGGTAAAAGATAGTACAAGACTAAATACATGTATATAAGTCACCAGTTGACTGGACTATTCACCAGTACAAATATCGACTTAATTCTGCGTCCTATTTTCCAATTAAGTTCCGGTAAACTTTCCGACTCTCCAAAATTAGGGACAGATGATCGAGGAGGGTTCAACACATAAGTTGAAGCCAAGTCCCTGCGACCTCAAACCACTTGTACCACCCTATACCGTGAACAGTTCTAAGACCCCTGGCACTTCCTGACTTTCCATCCCCATTCCAATTCCAACCCCGAGTCTGTAACCCTTAGTCCATCCATCCCAGAGCATGAACCCCCCCTTTGGAAACCATTCAGACCCCTCCAGAAACCCTTCTGGAAGCCTCTAGCTAAGCACCGACATATGGATTTAACAGTATATTCGTACTCACACTCCTGATCGTCATTAAGCATGAGACCTATTACACATTCACAAGCCATACAGACAATCACTCAGGCATCTGCCCACCGTGCATCTATTCCCCGAGAACTGCCCGTCCCTGGACCAAGTTTCCAGATGCCTCAGACCCCAGCATACCCCCTGGAGCCTTCTTCCAACTCTGGATTCTCAGACATAGATCAATACCTGCATTTGAATTTGACCAACCCATTCCTTGTGAACCACCCCCCGGCGACTCAACAATTGTCACCATTGGAGATGCAATCTAGTTCAGGACCATCTACAGTAGTGCCGTCGGACTCATTGGAGCCCCCCCGGTTCGCATCTCCCCCCTTCATACCACCACCCTTCGCACCTCTGCACGTGGCACCACAGTCTGTAGCACCACCACTCGTTGCACCACCTGTCATACCTCCGCCTGCTGCACCACCCCCCGTTGCCCAACCCCATGTCACACTACCTGCTGCAGCACCGCTGCCTCCTGTATACCCAGGAGGGACCCCCACCTTGGGACCCAACGTTGTGCCTGATCTCACTCATAGGGAAATGCACGGGTCAGGCCAACCTGACCGGGTCACCGGGTCGGGTGTCCTTGGGTATGGGTGCGGGTCAAGCCACGAGCACCCGTGACCCAGGCCCAACCCAGGGCGTCAACTCTGACATGCACGCGACTTGCGCATACGTGCACGCGCGGACACGAACGCGACGCCCCAAACGCGACGAACACGACAAACGCGCCGCACGCGCACGCAACACCACGAACGCGACGAACGCGCCGCACGTGCCACACGCGCATGTGACACCACGAACGCGACGTATGCGACGTACGCCACGCCTGTACGCGCATGCGCCGCCACGTACGCAACGCCCGTACGCAACGTATGCGCACGCGCCGCCATGTACGTGACGCCCGTACGTGACGTATGTGCATGCGCCGCCACGAACACGTATGCGTACGCGACGTACATGCATGCGCCGCATGCGTGCGGGTGCGGCACACACCCGAGACCCATCGACCCGTGGGAAAAAACCCATGGGTTGACGGGTTCGGGTTTCCCATGGGTCGGGTGCGGGTCACCCACATTTGACCCGTGGGTGACCCGTGCCATTCCCTACTCACTCAGGCCCTCATTATGGTGGCAAGTAACTTAGCCAGCCCCAGAAGATCAGCCTGCTGCGCCGCCAAGGTCTGGGATCCAGATACCTTTGATGGATCCGATTCGAGGAAACTACAAGCCTTTTTAGTGTAATGTAGACTGAACTTCCGTGACCGCCCTGATGCTTTCAACACCGAGAGCACCAAGGTAACCTATGTACTGTTGTATCTGACCAGTACCGCCCTGGACTGGTTCGAACCAGCCCTCTCTGCCCCCAATGAGCCAGACTGGCTCTATGACTATGAGGAGTTCGTAAATGAACTCAAAACCAACTTTGGCCCCCACGACCAAGAAGGAGAGGCCAAAGCAGACCTCAAGACCCTCTGCATGCGTAATAATCAGCGCATCACGAAATATGTAGTCGAATTCAATCGACTAGCCACCTGTGTCCACTGGGGCGATGCTGCACTTCGTCGCTAGTTCTACAATGGACTCCCTGGCAGAATCAAGGATAAGATCTCTAGAGTAGAAAAACCCCATTCCCTGCTCCATCTCCATCTCCTGTCCCAATCCATCAACACCCGCTACTGAGAGCGATGATCGGAAATCACCAGAGAGCCCCCCTTCACCCGAAACTTTGACCACCCCTACGACAGAGGGAGGACCCCCATGACCACATATTTGGCCCCTAACACAGGCAATAAAACGGCCAATGTAGGCCAATCTGCGACCCCGTCCAGTGGTAGCAGGACTACCATGGATCTTTCGTCCAAAATCAGAAAAGACGGAAAACTTACACTGCAAGAATGGCAACGCCTCTTCGAACAAAACCTCTGCCTCTTCTGCAGCAGATCGGGCCACTCAGCCAAGGAATGCCCAAGATCCACCACCACAGTCACCAAAGTGTTGGAGATCCCTTATACCCTTATACCCTATATACTGCAGAATAAACCAATATAAAATGCATTAAAATACTAAAGTACAAAAACATGACTGACTTCCTCTTGTACTATTAGTATTATAATTAATTAGCTTTGGAATGCTAATTCAATTTGTCTCTTGTATTCAAATATTCCTAATAGTATTTTCTTAACCTTCCTGGTGCTTCACAAAGCTCCCCAATACTCACATTACATTTAATACTATTTACTTTGTTCACCACCGAAGGTTTGGCCCCATTTTCAAACTCCGCTGGCCAGTTCATCGGACTGCAGCAGGATTCAAGCCCAGAGCCAAGTTACTGGATTCTCCATAGAAACACACTAAACATTAGCCTGAGACACCCCTGTCTCATACAAATATTATAGTGAGCCACTATATTGTCCCTGCATAGTCTCTGCCCTTAGTTACATACCTAAATCCGGTCTAAATTGCCCTTTTTATTGCTAAATAAGGGAAATAGTTAGAAATAGATTCAGGAACTTCTACAAGCTTCCAGCACCTTCCATCACTTTCTGTAAAGTGCCACCAGGTTCTGGAAGGCTTTCCTTATTTGGATAGATTAGTCAGGAGATAGTTAGCTTACTAATCAGCCTGTAAATTAATATAAAAGAAGGCCTTCTTGCCCCCTTTTAAAGCAATCAATTCATCTTATCTCCTTGCACTTGCCAGTGTGACATTGTGACTCAGTACTCTTATTCAGCTGTTGATAGTCCAGCTCCTAGGTTTACATAATAGTAATACTGTTGATTGTCTGGTATTATTGTTATTTCTCATATATTAATACTGTTGATTGTCCGGTATTAGTATTAGATTCAGCATAAGTATTTGATTGTCCTGCTTAGTAAAACTGATTCTACAGAGTGAGATTGTTCTGTTGATTGTCCAGTTCAATTGCATCTCTACCTCTGAGGGTTTCTAATCAGTTTCTGATTAAAGACTCTTTTGTCTCTTGAGATTACTTTACTGTAATTTCTGTCTCAGCCTCACCCTCATTTTAGAGTGCATTGACTGGGTAATCCATTCAGTCCACTTACTTCCTCTTTCCTCTAAGCGCATTCCCTTTCATTGGAATATCTCTGGACCTCTAAGTGTCCTGAACCTACAGACTTTGATAGTCTCATTCATTGCTGCTAAAAAATGTATCACTTTCTCGTCATATTAGCTTGCTAGAGTTATTACACAGTTTGTGACCAAGGTACACATATTAAATTATTCCCAGAGTTGTGCTGCAGCAGGGTTTGAAATTCTTCTTTGTCTCACTTCACTTCACACAGTGCTTGACTGAAGTGTTATATCTTTAATACCAAGGTCTTGTCCAGGTTCCAAAACACAAAGGGCCTGCAGCCTCCGTGATGGAAGAGGTTGAAAAAGAGTCTGAGATGTCGGATGCTTTGGAAACCGAGGAATAAGAAGCTAGGCTCCCGACTCCAGCACCAGTTGTTCATGTTGAACACCAACTATGCCTAAGGATGTAAAACAAAACAATGCATCCAACCTTTTCAGGAATATGACCCCCCCATGACCAATCATCGAAAGATCTTGATCCGTTTCTGCAGAAACACTCTGACTCCGACCCTCCAAACTCCGACCCTCTGAATCCAACCCTCCAAACCCCATCAGAATTCTAGTTGCAAGGACCATATGCTCACCCACTACGATCTATTGATCGACAGGGCATTGAGTACTACTTGTTTAGATTATCCTAACTGATTCTTGGCAATATGGAGCCAGCAGTCTTCACTCAGTGCTCAATCCAACCCTCCAAAAACTCCACTCAGGAAGAATCCTGATCACTGCAGAATCCCATACCATCCCTTAGACTAACGGTACTATGTAGATTCTCTTAGAACTAGACCCTTCTTGTTAGAATATGAATACGAGCTAAACTAATCAACACGATTCAACCAAATTGCAGGACATTCCCCGAATCTCGACGACACTACCTCTGTCCAAAGTGACAATCTGGTAGAACAAACGCTACTATCTCCACAACCACCACAACCCCACAACCACTATGGCCCTGACTACGGAAATTAGGCAACCATGGGACATCTGCCCTAAAAGAGAGGAAACATCCAGAAAACAACACAATTGTTTAGGAATCCTTATGTCACCCAGACCCAAACACCGCCAAAAAACCATAAAATTCATGACACCAATCATACAAACAACTAATCAACACCCTCATTTCGACCATTTGAGCCCTTCACGGCCTGCACTGAACCCGGACACCCATTGGAACCACCCAACCTGCAACCCAAGCAGACAAGCAACTGATCTACATCATCCAGAAAGGCAGCACCAAGCCCCCGATCCACTGTCAGGAATGACGTTAACACATCAGTGAGGCTCCCCCACAACCTCACTTCCTCCATGCCAACCCTGGTAGTTGTCAAGCTGGACATACGACGATAATACCGCCCAAAGAGGTTCAAGAGTTGGCACAGGTCCTCCTGGTACTTGTCCATACAAAACAGATACACAGAAATATGCCCAAGTACCTCCGGGCCACTCGCTCCTGCCTCCAACTTGCCAGAAGTCTCGTCCTGCTCCAAATCCCGACAAGGAACAGCCCCAGACAGTGACGGCCTTATGTAATGGCTTGCTATGGGAATCAGAAAGAGAGAGGCTCCGACAAAGGCACCACTCACCATAGTAATCATGGAAAGAATGGTCAACTCCTCATCAAGGATGTGCAAATAATGCACCTCACTTGTCCCCAAACCATAGAGGGAGATATGGGAAAAATCCCCGAGGTTTTCCAAAGGTTGCGGATCCATGTTCTCCATTGAGGAAAGGCCCCTCCCAGTTCTGCAAACACCCCCTTTTATAGACAAATGAACCATCAGCGTTTATTGATCAAAATATCTCAGGAAACTGTCAAAAGACTCCCACAGTAATGTCCATCTTAATTACCACCCCAATTAAGCTTAGGACCTCGAGGGCTCGGTCCTAGTGGAGGGATACTGTTATGGCCCATGCCGCCAATAAACCCACATTAAACCCCACAACCACCTGCACCATTTCTGGGACCTTTCCGATTGCTCAAGCCTGAATAAACCGATTTCCAGATTCCCGATATACCACTCTGTCAAGTGTTGGGTACTGACGGACTTCGGTACTGCTGAGGGGTGTTGTCGAAAGGTTGGGCGGACTATGGCCAAGTCCTGCAGGCCAAGAGTAGTGGCATTGGCTTCAACGTACTTGTGCATTGTGCCCTACTTGCCGTGTGTGCCACTGTATTTGCAACAGACAGGTACTCGGGGGATGCCAGCCCGAGTCGAGGACTTAACAGAAGAGAAGAAGGCAGAAGGGCCTAAGCCTAGTCGATACCCAGAATGAGGAAGTATGTACATCCATGTCCTACTTATATAGGTTAAGAAGCGACATGTGGAATAAGGAATGTGGGACAATAAGGTATGCAGAGCATGTGGTCATTGTCCACAACAAACAAAATTAGAACAAGGAATGCAAAGCGGGGATAGAACAATAAAAGACAGGATAATAGAATGTGCCCGAAGATAGGACAATAGGAGGTGCCAGACTATAAGACAAGGCTGGTAACTGAGGATAGTACAAGGACAGGAAGTCCTGAGGTGAAACAGACCAAGGAATGTGGATGGCGGATGTACCGAGCCGAGACCAGTGTACCAAGTGTTATGCATGCTGGGTGGACACTTGTACATGGATGTAGGATGGTTGTTTGGTCGGCACTGGTGAATAATCGGGACCTCAGTACATGTACTTGACACACTCCAAGGTTCTGTGTCTCCGAACCTCCAAAGATTCCGAAGTCAAGGTTCCGCTCCTTTGATAGACGATGTGCAGGATTATCGCATACCTCACTCCTTTGTTCTTCATTTTATATTGCCCCTTGTACTCTCTTCCCCCCCTTGTCTTTACTCGGTAAAAGATAGTACAAGACTAGATATATGTATATAAGTCACCAGTTGACTGGACTATTTGCCAGTATGAATATCGACTTAATTCTGCATCATAGTTTCCGATTAAGTTCCAGTAAACTTTCCAACTCTGTCAGGAACCGTACGCCGGCAAGCCGATTATTCAATCCAGCCCACTCAGCCCAACTCC
>QLPG01022564.1:0-10803 GCA_003314385.1 Gomphus sp. MG54 | reverse complement strand
TGAAGATTTCTTTAGGCAGCTAATTTATTTATCTCCTCAGTATAGTCAATAACTGAGATTTATATTCGAAAATATACCTAATTTGTTTATCTTACAAAAGAAATAAAAGAGAAATTAGCCCTGAGGCTTTGTACATAATATTATACAACTCACCTCCTCAGTATAGTCAATAACTGAGGAGGGAGGCTTTGCGCGGGTCGTGTCTCACCCGCATATACCTTGCAGCCAGCCCTTGACCCTATCAAAGGTTTGAGCCAGGTTGCCGGTTCCAAATCCAGGGAGCCGGCCACGCTAGTCGTGTCGTGCGTGGACAAGCGCCCATAAGTAGCGTACATAGTAGAACACGAATAACTCCCTCAATAATGAGGGTAAAAATACAAGGAAAATTGAGAAAAATAAAGAGTTCAAAAGCGCACTGAATGATACCGAAATCGATGTAATATTACAATATATTGAGGTTGGTCTCTCAGGGGTGAGATGCTAGTTTGCATCCAACATTTGCCTTCACCTACTTTATTTGGAGGTTGGCGATATGGGCAAGGAGATTGTTGCAATCATGATAGACTATCCCATGTAGTTCCTGCTGTGTCTTGACAAGTGTGAGGTCGCTTGTGATCTTGTACTGGGATACTAGGAAGGTCCAGGCTTCTGCTGCAGTACCATTAGTTTTGATGCCAAGACCCATAGGGTTCTTGATGTTGTAGCATAAAAGTATCATTGTCCAAGCATTGTGAATATCATATTCATCGAAGGAAGGGGTGAGTAACATCCAAGGTGTTTTTGCTGTTGTGGTTACAATTGTAGGGGTAGTTGTTGTTTTCATGGTAGCAGTGGTTGGTGCAGAGGTAGTAGGGATGGTAATGTTTCCCTCAAAGTATGCCCTGGCACCCCAGAGGTGAGCAGCGACTAGTATCACCTCACTCCAGTCTATCCAGTTAGTGTCATCAGATGCCATCAAACTTCTCCTCATCAGTGAAGTTTGGAGGGTTCAAATATCCTGTGGTGCTCTTTGTAGTAGTCATTGTAGAGTAGTTGACCATAGAGTGTTAGTAGAGGAGATGCTGTCTTTGTAGTTTGTGTCTAAGTTTGGCTGAGGCCTATAACCTGAAAATGGCAGTGCAGTTAACTTAGACAGACACGAATGTTATGGCCCATACCCCCAATAAATCCCCATTAGTCTCCCCAACCACTCGCACCATTTCTGAGACTTTCTGACTGTTGAAAGCCTGAAACAATTGCTTTCCATGAATCCATTGTATCAATCTGAAGTTCTGCAATCCCAAACCTCTCCAATTCCAAGACCTAGGTTCCACTCTTTTGATAAATGACATGCAGGATCATCACCTACCTCACTCCCTTGTTCTTCATTCTCTATTAGCCCCTTGTACTCTTTCCTCCCCTTGTCTTTACTCAGCAAAAGTTAGTACAAGGATTAGTTACATGTAAATAAGATACCAGTCAACTGGGCTATTTGCCAGTACAAATATCAACTTAATTCTGTGTCAT
Organism: Gomphus sp. MG54; assembly: GCA_003314385.1. NCBI lineage: Eukaryota > Fungi > Basidiomycota > Agaricomycetes > Gomphales > Gomphaceae > Gomphus > Gomphus sp. MG54. The sequence continues at coordinate 9,297 of QLPG01022564.1, read as the reverse complement.
AGTTTCCAACTCAGTTCTGGCAAACTTTTTGACTTTCTGAAATTAGGGACAGATGATTGAGGAGGGTGCAACACATAAGTTGAAGCCAAGCCCCTACAACCTAATACCGTAAACAGTCCTAAGCCCCCGGTGCTTCCTGTCTTTCAGCCTCTTCCATTTCTGTCCATGAACCCACGACCTCTAGTCCCTCCACCTCTGGAGTATTGAACCCCTCTTGGGAACCACTTGGAACCTCTGAAAACCCTTCCAGCAGTATCTAGCTAAGCACCTGACATGCAGATTTAACAGTATATTTGTACTCACACTCCTGATTGTCATGAGCTTGAGACCCATCACATGTTCACAAGCCCTACAAACAATTGCCCAGGCATCCACCTGCCATGCATCTGTCCCCCAAGAACTGTCTGCCCCCAGACCCAGTTTCCAGACACCTCAAACCCTAGCACACCCTCCAGAACCTTCATCCAACTCTGGATTCACGAGCATAGACCTACACCCACACTTGAATATGACCAACCCATTCCTCATGAACCATCCCCCAGTGACTCAGCATTCATCACCCTCAGAGATGTCATCCAGCTCTGGACCATCCTTAGTAGTGCCATTAACTTTGGGACCACCATTGGCACCACCCCCTTTTGCATCCCCCCTCTATATACCACCCTTTGTACCTCCATTCATTACACTACCACCCGTTGCACCACCGCCCATTCCAGCACCACTTGTTGCACCACCACCTGTCACACCTCCACCTGCTGTACCACCCCCTGTTGTCCAACTCCATGTCACACTATCCGCTGCAGCACTACCACCTCTCACACATCCAAGAGAGGCCCCCACCTTAGGACCCAACAATGTGCCCAACCTCACTCAGGCCCTTGTTATGCTGGCAAATAACTTGACCAGCCCCAGAAGATCAGCCCCTCACGCTGCCAAGGTCTAGGATCCAGATACCTTCAATGGATCCAATTCGAGGAAGCTACAAGCCTTCCTAGTGCAGTGTAGCCTGAACTTCCATGATCGCCCTGACACTTTCGATTCTGACAGTGCCAAGGTAACCTATGTACTATCGTACCTGATCGGTACCACCCTGGACTGGTTTAAACCAGCCCTCTCTGCCCCCAACGAGCCAGACTGGCTCTATGACTATGATGAGTTCATTGGTAAACTCAAAACCAACTTCAGCCCCCATGATCCAGAAGGAGAGGCCGTAGCAGACCTCGAGAACCTCTGCATGTGTGATAACCAGCACATCATGAAATATGTAGTTGAATTCAAATAACTAGGCACCTGCATCTACTGGGGTGATGCTGCACTCCATCACCAGTTCTATAACAGACTCTTCAGCAGAATCAAGGACAAGATATCCAGAGTAGGAAAACCCCACTCCCTGCTCTAACTCTACATCCTGTCCCAATCCATCGATGCCCACTACTGGGAGTGACGATTGGAAGTCACCAGAGAGTCCCCCTCCACCCAGAACTTCGACCGCCCCTATGACAGAGGGAGGCCTCTCATAAACACATATTCAGCCCCTAATATGGGCAATAAGATGGCCAATCCAGGCCAACCTATGACCCCATCCAGTGGCAGCAGGACTACCACGGACCTATTGTCCAAAATCAGTAAAGACAGAAAACTTACATCGCAAGAACGGCAATGCCACTTTAAACAAAACCTCTGCCTCTTCTATAGCAGATCGGGCCACACAGCCAAGGTATGCCCAAGATCTGCCACCATAGTCACCAAGGGGCATGCAGCCTCCATGATAGAGGAAATTGAAGAAGAGTCTGAAGCCACGGATGCTTTGGAAACAAAGAAATAAGAAGCAAGGCCACTGACTCTGGCACTAGTTGTTCACATTGAACACCAACAGTGCCCATTGTTTCCAACCTTTCAGGAATTTTGAACACCTGTGACCAATTGTCAAAGAATTTTGACCTGTTTCCTCGGAAACAACTCTGACCCTCCAAAAATCCATCAGATTCTAGTTGCCAGGACACAATATGCTCACCCACTATAAACAATCAATTGACAGGGCATTGAGTACTACTTATTTAGATTTTTGTCACAACTGATTCTTAATACCATCGAGCCTGCAGTTTCACTCAGTGGTCAATCTGACCCTCCAAAAACTCTGCTCAGGAAGAACCCTGACCATCGCGGAACCCATACCATCCCTTAGACAAAATGGTACCATGTGTAGATCCCCTCTTAGACTAGAACCTTTGATAACATGTTAATATGTACTGAACCATTGACACAGTTCAAAACCAAGACTCAAAATTGCAGGACATTCTCCAAATCCCGACGACACCACCATGGTCCAAGCGATGATCTAGTGACCTGCCACCATGGCCACCATGACCAATATGACTAACATAACCACCATGACCACCATGACCACCATGACCATCACAACTACACCAACCACCACAACCCATGTCCCCGATGACCACCATGACTCTGACCACAGAAGAACTAGTTAGACAATGGGATGTCTACCTCTAGAAGGGGAAAGCAACCAGAAGCTAACCTACATCAACTTAAGGAGTAATCAAGCACTTCACCCCAACCCCTGAACCATCCCAATGCCATCTAGGACCACACATGGAATTCATGACCCAAAAATTATACATGAAAACAAGATCTATTTACTACAAAAATACATGGAATGTTCCAGGCCCTGATTAGAACCAACCTGATCAGGACAAAAAACAGATTCAACTTGGATCATCTCCAGAGGTTCCTTCTCCAAGTCCTACCTTCCTGGCTCTCCCACCTGACAGATCCCCACACCAAACATCCACCTTCCATGCCCAAATCACATGACAGGCTCACCCAAAACTCCTCCGGTCCCCAAGGAATGTACTCCACCCAAGGACAAAACACCGGGCTCACTCTCCACCTGATTGACCAATGACGACAATGTGTCAAAAAGATTTCCAGCCAGCCTGATCTCCCCCAAATTTGTTCTGTCAACAACACAATATGTCGAAGACAGCGGTCAAGTGCCACAAGAAGACCCTGGTAATAATCTGAGTCCTCCTGGAATGCATCCAGATGGGCCAAAAATGTGGAAATCTGATCGAAAGTATCCAGACCACCTGCCCCCACTACTAGACCACTAGGAACTGTTGTGACGAGGGGCGGAAGGAATGGGGGAGAAAGGGGAAGGTGGAAGGAAAGAGTGCAATAAGGGACTGGAAGTGAGTAGGTGCGAGTACAATGGGCGAGGAACACGGCGAGAGGGATCTAGAACGTACGAACGCAGAGGGACAAGGGAGATATAGGAACAGGAACGGAAGGGTGAGATATGAAAGGAGAGGAAGGGATCAGTGGGAGAAACATTTGAAGAGGGCATAGGGACAAACTTACGTGATAATGAACGACATACAACAACACTGGGATGCAGACGTGCAGCCGCCGAGGAGGGGATAACAAGAATCAAAGGGGTTTCCGATCGGATAGGACCTCAGATAGGTACTCACTGTCAATAATGTAGATCTAAGGCCACAGGGCAATTCAGTAGGGAGGGCAGTCGGCGACGTATAGGGACAATCAAGTAACAGGGCGACGACTGTACATCGAGATCGAGAACGCCATCGCTGCATTAGGATGGTCTGTCTTATCATAGGAACGAGTCACTCACATATAAAACCCAGTAGTTACGAAGAATGTACTTCAGTTTCCAGTCTTATTCACCTCTTGACCAATCAATAAACTCGATATCCGTATACGCGACCGAAGCCTTGAACAGATCTATATTCCCGTTGTCTTATCAAGTTCCCGAATACACTGGGACATTATCTCTAGGTGTAGTACACACTACCCACATCATTCATTCACATATATTCCTACACATCGAATATCTCACAAGTTACCTATCACATATCTGAGCCGACTTTTAAACTAATAGGAACAGCATCCTATTTGGGACAAACACAAGAGATGTTTCCAGACAATGTCCCCTGCACTACAAAAGGATTTAGAAAAGGAAGGTCACCACAGGAACCCAACACACTAAGGGAATCGTAAATCGCAATAGCACAAGAATGCCACCACATCACCATCAATGACCTGCAAGTGTCACAGATTGCTTTTAAGACACCACTCAGATCCCACCAACAATGCCCCAGAAAGGAGGAAACAGGAAAAGTCTCCGAGGTTTTCCAAAGGTTGAGAATCCATGTTCTCCATTGGGGAAAGACTCCTCCCAGTTCTACAAACACCCCTCTTATAGGCAACTGGACCATCAATACTTATTGATTGACAATCATCCCACAGAACAATCAGAAAGCTCTCACAGTCATGTCCGTCTTAATTACTGCCTCTATTAAGCTTAGGACCTTGAGGGCTCGGTCCTAATGGGGCGATACTGTTATGGCCCATGCCCCCAATAAACCCACATTAATCCCCACAACCACCCACACTGTTTCTGGGACTTTCCGACTGTCTAAAGCTTGAAACAATTACTTTCCAAGAATCCATGGCATCAACCCAAAGTTTCACAATCCCGAACCTCCATGATTCCAAGACCTAGGTTCCACTCTTTTGATAAACAATGTGCAGGATCATCACCTACCTCACTTCCTTGTTCTTCATTCTCTATTATCCCCTTGTACTCTTTCCTCCCCTTGTCTTTACTCGGCAAAAGTTAGTCCAAGGATTAGTTACATGTATATAAGCCACCAGTTGACTGGACTATTCACAGTACAAATATCAACTTAATTCTGCATTGTGGTTTCTGATTCAGTTCTGGTAAACTTTCCAACCTTCCAAAATTAGAGACAGACGATCGAGGAGAGTGCAACACATAAGTTGCAGCCAAGTCCCTGTGACCTCAAACAACTCAAATGACCAGTCGTACAACCTAATACCATGAACAGTCCTAAGCCTCCAGCACTTCCCATCCCTTTCACCTTTTCTGCTTCCATCTATAAATCGTGACCTCTAGTCCCTCTACCTCCAGTATACCAAACCTCCCCCTCAGAAACCATTTGGAAGCCTCCAGAAACCCTTCCAGAAGTATCTAGCTAAGCACCTGACACGTGGATTTAACAACAATCCCTAACACATCAGCAATCACACTCAAGGTGGATGCCAAATGGGTGGCCTGGAACCAGCTCATCTACCCCAATAAGAACTGTAGTAGACACAGTCACCTCATTGCAGACTGCTACTAGGAAGGAGGAGGAAAGGAAGGCCAATTCTTACAAGGCTTTGGACAAAGAGGGGGTACAACAGGCTCTACATAGTTGACAGTCAGCCCCACATCCTCGTCTTCCATACAAACCACAGCAAAAGTGGCAGACACTGAGACCACATATACACTGATAGTGGCATTCACTTCTCAGGATCAGAGGGATACCCCACCCACAATCCATTACACTGATAGACCCTACCACCAACTGGAAGAAATGAGTGTATACCTCATATCAGACAACACTGAGACTATCGTATCTAGAGTATTGCATGTACTAGAGGAGACAGACATCTGGGCATTAATGGAAAATGTAGATGACTACAGTGTACTCACTTATGCAGACTCCAGAGTGAGCAATCACTGCTTTGGAAATAAGAACGATTTCTCCTCTTATATCAAATTTCCTGAAGCACGAGAAGGACAAGCTGCAAGCAAAGGAGCACACTTCAAGATCCTTGGTAAAAGAACCATGATCAAAGAGTACTGCTCCAATGGGAAATCCACCAAACTCACTTTCCAGAATGCTCTCCACACCCCTGACTTTGCAGCTAAGCTAATATCTATTAGCCATTGTGATATCACAAACTTCACAGTCCTCTTTGGTACCAGAGAAGCTGTATTCAACGATCCAATAGGCAAGGCCTTCATATCAGCAAAGCGAGTATGGGGAATGTACGTCCTACCTGAAGTGCCTCCAACAGCAATGCCAACAAGATCTCATGAGAAGCCAGTAATGATTGACGGATAGCACTGCTATTTCACACATGCGGGAATATCAGCGATATAAGAGCTCAAGAGCAAAAACCTAGTTGATAGACTGGACATCACTGCCAAAGAGAGCCTACCAGGATCATGCAAGGACTGTATTTATGGGAAGTAAGCCTCAAGGCTATATGATGAGGTAGTCACCCCAAACTGGAGGTACTGGAGCGAGTCCACATGGACCTTTGGGGACTATCACAAGTCCAGTCGATCGGGGGAGCAAACTACATAATATTGTTTACTAATGATGGGTCATCATTCAAGAAGCTATACTTCCTATCAGAGAAATTAGCGGATGCAACCATCCAAGCCCTAAAGGACTACAAAGCAGAAGCAGAGAGGCAGACAGGCAAGAAGCTGAAGATAATATGGATTGACATGGGGAAAGAGTTCATCAACAAAGTGATAGAAGACTTCTGCAGGGAACACAGAATCATCATCGAGTCAACTATACTATATGCAAATGCCTCTAATGGAGTCTCAGAAAGGGCAAACCAAACAGTCATTGCAGGCATGTGATGTGTACTCAGTGACTCTGGAATGAAACTGTCACTCTGGGCAGATGGTGCATCATATGTTATCTATACATTAAACCTCGTACCCTGTCAGGAACCATACGCTGGCAAGCCAACTATTCAATTCAGCCCACTCAGCCCAACTCCGCTCTCGCTCGCCCATCCAACCATACGCCCTCAGCCCACGGACTATATGCACCTCGTGTATCCGTCTTGGCGTCACATGCTCCTGTCAAATCACTCCACTCATTTACGTCACATCCCATATGCTCGTTATTCCGTTCCGTTTCCATATACGTTTCATATCCTTCATTTACATTTCATTCCCTTTTCATCTATTCACATTTCCGCTCAGTCCTTTATGTCCAATCCGCTATTACGTTCCTTAGGGTAACTCCGTTGGGAATCTGAGTGACATGTCACTCAACAATGTCACGGAGGAGATCATTATTTGGACGTAGTATTTTTGTTTCTCGCTTTTCACATTCCTCGGCTTTCTCATTCTATTATAGGAATCTATTCGACTCCTAATAGATTAGAAAGTAGTATAAAAGGCCTTGTACTATTAGTTCAGTCTTCAGTCAGAAAATCAATCCTGATTTTGACTAAGATCCTCTGTTCACTTCTGTCTCTCTTTGCTATTATGAAATTTGGGGACCGTGTGATCCAAGTGGGTGCAACGCAAGTAAGTTGAAGCCAACCCCAACTCCAAACCTCACCAATAACCTCGCCATTGGGAGATTTTAATATATTACGATTACGTCTTTTTCATCATCGTAACATACCCTCATCACATCACAAGGGGAAGGTACCAGCCAAAGTGTGGATGAAGAAACGACAAGATATATCACACCTTAGACCCTTTGAATACATGCTATACGCGAAGGTCTCTAAAAAGGTTAACCTATCAAAATTGAGCCCAGCATTAGTCAAATATTACCTTATTGGATATTACGGTCATGAAGGCTACAAACTCTTTGACAAAAACTCTGAGACATTCATAAAGAGTTGAAACATCATCTTCGAGGAAGGGTGGGGAAACTGATTACTCCCTATACTATATGACTACTCCCCCAAAGACTTTCAGATATTCCCAGATAAACCACCCTGCGTAGAACCCTCGGATACGACAAAGACTACCACTACAGGACAAATCATACGTGACATTGTACCTATCGCACCAAGGTATAAACCAATGGATGTACCACACGAGAACCTCTCAGAGCCAAGATAAACTACTGTACCACAACCAGCATGCCAAGCACAACTCACCCCTATACAAACCACAATACTACAATGCTCCACATGCAATGTCACCCAAACAACAGCGGCACAAGAGTTACGTGAATCAGAAGAACACATAGCTGTAGCCAGACAGAGTAATAAGGCTTGGGCAATGGATAAGAGTACAACCGCATGTGCAAACTATGCACATACTCTATCTATAGACCCTAACCATGACCCAGACTTCGATGTGGTGACAGCCCTCCTAGCATCTACTAACCCTTCCTACCAAAATCTTATGCTAATGTGCTCAAGCAGCAGGACCTCTGGATGCTGCCAATAGAAGCAGAGATGAAGAACATGGAGGATAAGGAGGTCTTCACTAAGGTCCCACATCCAAAGGACAGGGAAGTTGTGGGCTCAAAATGCACTCATGACCTGAAGTATGACTCACTAGGTAGAGTCACCAAGAGGAAGGCACATCTTGTAGCAAGCACCTGGTTTCATCATTCTAGGGGAGGAAGACATGGTAAACAGAGTTGATAAAATGATATATGGCATGATGCAAGGGGCGCATGACTAGGAGGATGAACTGGATGGCATGTTCAATGCACTTGGATACTATAGATCTAAGGCAGACCCATGCATATGACATCGGCTTGTCAACAGGGAATATATATTATTGTGCACCTATACTGATGATGTCTTAGGAGAATCAACATCTGCATCCGAGGAAGCCAAGGCAATAGGGGAGCTTGAGAATTGCTATGACATCAAGAGGATCGAGAAGCCCAGTGGTGGAAGGTATATTCTCGGAATAAGCATGAACCAAAATGATGACACAGGCACCATTACCCTTTCCCAATGTCTCTACTATGAACAACTCCTGGAAAGGTTTGGGATAAAGGATTGCAACCCTAAGGCTACTCCACTCCCTACTGGTATCATACAGACCAACCTCGATATCCTGCCCACCGATGAGGACACGCACTTTATGATGGACAACCTATACCAGGAGGCACTTGGATCTATCATGTGGCTACAGGCTGCCACTTGCCCTGATCTCTCATTCACAGTCAACATGCTTGCATGATATCAATGAAACCTAGGACTACGACACTGGAAAGTATTACAACATGTCCTTGCATATATTAAAGGAACTATAGACTACAAACTCTCCTACTATCAAAACTCGAATGAAGGGATTAAGCCAATTGGGTTTGCAGACTCAGACTACATGGGAGATGAGACAACTTACAAATCAACCTTGGGATATGTCTTCAGTATAGCAGGTGGACCAGTCTCATGGAGCTCAAAATGCCAAGCCACAATTGCCCTCTCAACAATGGAAGTGGAGTATATAGCTGTCAGGAGTCGGATACTGACGGACTTTGGTACTGCTGAGGGGTGTTGTCAAAAGGTCAGGCGGACTATGGCTGTCAGGACCCGGTACTACCGAAGGTACTGTCGGAACCGGCCAAGTCCTGCAGGCCGGTCAGGGTGGCTCGGCTTCAACATACTCGTGCGTTGTGCCCTGCCTCCTGTGCATGCCACTAACTTGTACGAGAACGGATACTCAGGCGAATGCCG
>QLPG01022515.1:0-13027 GCA_003314385.1 Gomphus sp. MG54 | reverse complement strand
TGGCTCCTTGGATAACTGTTAATAGTTTTTCCATCTACAGATAGGATGGTACATCAAATCTTGGACGAGATTTTTGGACTGGAGGATTCATCATCAAACACACATCCAACATCAGACATCGATTCCATTGAAACTAGGCCCAACTCTCGGGCTGGAAGTGATTGGTTCAGACACTCGTGAATGTCCCGGTGAATGTACCACCTGAACAGTTGTAAATAGGATGGGGATGAAAACATGGAATCTATGTACAAGTCCCTGTATATTATACATAGCGTGCTGCAATCACGGTGAAAAATGCACCGCAACACGTATGGTGGTGGGGAAAATTATACAAATAAGCCGAATAATAACAGAATCATACTAAGGAGCTGAAGTTGGAGGTGGGACAGAACCCAGAGCAGTAGAGCCAGCGCTAGGTGTTGCTGCTACGGGCAACTTACTAGGGTCTGCTACCTGATGAGAAGGCCGTTTATCTCCCATTGCGGGCAAAGGCGAGGCGTTGTGGGGTTGCGCTGGAGCCATACTTGTCGCTGTCGGTGCTCGTCCTGCTTTTGCAGATGATGACGCAAAAGCTTTTGGAGTCAATGACAGATATGGTGTGTTCCCATAGTAGTTCGGATAATGTGAAGGCAAAGGAGAATTACGGACGACATGAGGGTAAGCCGTGGGTTGGGGCGATGCCGATGCCGATGACGAGGTAGAATGCTGCGTATGTGCATACCCGGGCTGTTGATAATATGAATGCGAATAGTATCCATGATACGGAGATGGAGAATGAGCATTTGCAGTTGCATGTGGATTGGCAGACGGAAGGTAAGTGTACTTGACGGTTGAAGAAGGCCACCGTGAAAATTGGCCAGACGCGTTGTCAGAGGTACTTTGAGTGGGCTGTGGTGTCGCGAGAAACGTGCTTTGATACGAGTGCATGCGGGAAGGAGCGGGACGAGATTGGTCTGACGAGAACGCATATGGATACGGCGGATGTCCTGATTGGTCTGACGAGACCGCACATGCGTAAGGCGTATGTCCTGATTGGGAATATGGATGTGAAAGTTGCGGTGACATAGTGGAAGAAGTCATGGATGGCTGAATTGTTGGTGTAGAATAGGGCTGATGTTGATTGGCCAGCTCTATGAAACGTATCGGGTAAACTATATTTATTACGGGGTGAGAACTCTTACTACTCACCTTCTACAGTAGGCTTGCTTCCAGTCATCTGTCCATTTGAAGTCCATACGATGCTGGACCATCTGAACTCTCTCCTCTCTCCGCCATCCCAAAGAACTTCAACAGTGCCGCGTTCATCGTGAACCTGTAGATGGCCATGTTGAGACATAGATAAACGAGAGATACCAATTGACACACCTTGACAAACGAAACCTCAAATAGCCCTGATGAGTTACGGATTCGGATTCGACTCATCTCCGTCAACGCCGCGAGGTCTTTGCGGATTTTTTGGTCCTTGTCCGCTTTCTTTTGGGCGATGACCACCTACGACAATAGGATTGAATAATTAGTAGCCTCGTATGCAGACGGAAGTATGACATACAGGATTATGTTGGGGACACAAAACCTCGACCAGAAGCTTTTTGATTATCTTGAGCACTTTGGGACCTGCTCCCTTAGGTGGGGATACAGAAATGGAAGATGAAGAAGCAGTAGGTTCAGTTGTAGCTCCTGGCGTATCCGATGGCTGGGCAATAAGCGTTTGTATATCTGCATTTGGCGCCGATGGCGTCTCTGGAACGGAAGGCCAGATGGACGTCTGTATTTGATCAACCCCCACTCCATGCCTAGTCCCAAGGATAGGTGGGTGGGAGACGGGAGCAGCTGGCTCAATATCTAGCAAAACAACCTCCTTTTCGATATCCTCCAGTACATTATACGCTATACCGCTTCCACAGGCGTCGCTGTTCGCAGCACAACTCACATGGAACGCTTTGGAGCATTTTCCCTTTGTGCATTGTATCGGTGCGCCGTGTGCTTTGAATCGCGGTCGTACACATGCCGCACATTTCTAGAAGGCCGAACATCAGGGAGGGAAGGGGAATGTAGGTGAGATACGCACAAGTAGCCACCGATCCTTGACAATTCCATCCACTCCCCACACGACCTTCTCCATCCCATCTTCTCCATTTTCCCACGGGGCTTCATCCACCCACGTCTCTGGCACCACTCTAGCGCAGGCCTCATGCGCGCGCCACACTCCGCCGGCCGGGCGAGATAGTCCACTGAATGAAGGCGGTGGGTCATGGACACGCAAAAGATCATCAATTGATGGTGAGGCACAAAGGCAGCAAGGAAATACCATCCCAGCATCGGCATCGAGGGGCTTTGGCTTTGCTGTCTTGGGAGGCTTTGGCGGTGATGGAATTGATTCAGGTGATGCAGGAATCGCTTTAGCTGTCTTAGGTCGTTTAGATTGGGGCTGATTATTGGCGATGCTTGGAATGACAACCTCTACTTTGCGCTTAAAACTCTGGCTGGTCTGCTCTGGGACACCCTCACGTTCGCGATGTTTCTTGGCTTCGATTAAACCTCTGACATCAATGCGTACCGAGTCCGCCTCGCATTCACAAAATGCAGCGCGAAGACCTAAGTCGATCCAACTGTTCAGGGCAAAATTCACGCTCTCGGCGCAATTGAAGCCGAGGTTGAATCCTGCATGATATCCGCGGGGGAATGTTACCACAAACTCGCCTGAATGTTGTACAAGGACATTAGGGCGAACAGAAGATTGTGAGAGAAGTGTAGGAGATGCAAGGAAGGACTTGTGGCGAAGAAACTGAGGACAGTTTGTGTTGTCTTGTGGGAAGTAGCCTACGGAGCAGCACGAATGACTAAAACGTGACAATACAACAAGAAAAGGTACCTTTCATGGTAGTCTCGAGTGCTTGCCAGCGTGCTTGTGGCACAGCATACCAGCTGTACCCGTGTCTCAAGATTTACTCTCGAGTCTGATAAGAGGTACTTACTGCTTTGGACTTCCGAAGTGTATATAGTTAATTGAGAAAAGATCCATATCTTCCACATGCCATGCAAAAGTGGCCCGCCACATGCCAAAGTACAGATATGGTGTGTTGACACCAGAAATCTTGGAGTCGTCTCCGAGGAGACGGGAAAGGACAGAAGGGAGTTCCGCTACATTCCAATGCTTGGTAGCTTCCGTGAACAGCGAGCCTTGCGAGCCACGTCAGTAAACAGGCACGAGGATCACGAGAAAGCGTATCTACCCTTCATGTCTGCACCATACCAAGGTGCTCTTCCCAAACTGCAGTTACGCCAATATATACGCTCGAGAGTTCGGCAAAATTCGGGGGTGTAGTCTTCGGGTACTATGCCTTGAGGAAGCCAGTCCTTGTGTGGATCGAAAGAAGTCAAGAATGCAGCGTCAAGAGCTTCTCTAGCCTCTCTGCGTTCTGCAGCGGAACGTCTAGTTGGTGTCGCAGAGGTAGGAGTCTCTCTGCCCGGTGGAAGTGCATCAGACTGGTGAGTCGTAGGGGGAGGCGTAGGGAGGGTCGAAGCTGGATCAACCTCGTAGTCGGTATCAACCTTGCTTTCGTCTATGGGCATGTCACCGTAGTTGTCGGCGTTGTGCTCGCTTCCGCCATCCTCTGGCCTCTGATCCTCATCTTCGATGCCATCCTCAACGCCAGCCGTCCCGACGTCCTTTGGCTGCTCTTCATTGGCCTCAGATGGACGTGCACGTCTGGTCCTTGAACGTGTAGTACCGACGTATCGCCGACCTCCCTGTGCTTCTTCAATGGTCGGTGCGCGAAAGTCGTCCCTAGCACATAATTCGGCCCACTCCCTCACGCTCAAAATCCTGCGTTTCTCCATATTCTGCTGTCTGTAAAGTCCGCCTCTGCCGACCATCTCCTGTTCGATGGGATTCCGTATTTTGACTTGGGCCAGCTGGGGTACGGTGGAAGGCAATGCATTGGACCTGTAAGACTTGAAGTGAAATTCTCACGTAATAAGAAGGCGCGCCGGACTGACCATTCACGGGGAGGAATGATCTTGATAATGCCACTACGTGCCCCCCAACATTCAACTTTATTCATGTATCCCTCAAAATCACTGAATTCCTCGATATTCGGTTTGAAAACAGGAATTCCACGAGTAGCCAGTGGGTCGTCAGCGGGATCCAAATAACCCTTGTCGGGGTCTGGAGAAGTAGAGCCGGGCTGTCCATAGAAGTGGTCTGGCTGTATAGGTATTGTTTCTGGAGGCGGAGAGCCTATTGACGAGAGCGATGAAGTCGACATGCACGCCCTTGTCGTCGTCGGTGGTCAATTCCTGTTGGGTCGCCGCCACAACCTGTCGGAGTTGCCCCATGAGGGTCCTTGTGGTCCGCCAATTATTTTTTCCACACACTCGGACATCCGAACGGAGCTTTGTGCCATTGGGTTTTGCGCCCATATAATTCGGACAGGTACCAGAGGTCTATAAACACAACCGTAGATTGTTTTGGCCTCCACGCCCCGCCAAAATCTTGTCACGTCTGTATTCAGCTGTCCGGCTTCCTGACGTCAATGACTGATTGGGACCCACAAGTCCCGACATCCTTTTCGTATTCATGCGAGTTGTTTAAAACTTGCTTAACATGTCTCCTACCGTACACCATGAGGCACTGGGGATTGATATGATCTCTTCTCTATCCACTAATGAGTCTGGTGAACAGGTACACACAGAATCGATCATCGGGATCGCCGTTGCAGTCGGTGGAAACATTCTCATATCACTCGCCCTCAATTGTCAAAAACTCGCCCACAAGAGGCTTGACCTTGAGAAACAAAGACAACGACAGTCTAACGCACTCAGACGTCGTCGCAATCCCAGGACAAACGATGACGAACTGAGCTTGACCGACCCCCAGGAGCCAATGTCGGACGAAACACGCCTGTTTATGGGCGATACATATGACTCTTATACTACGCCTCGAAAAAGTCACCCCAGACCCAATGTCATTATACCACGGGACGCGGCGTCGCCGCGACGACGATCAGCACTTGCAGGCAGTCCTATAATGATGGATACCCAAGATGAGGAAGTGCACGCGGTTGGGGTTGAAGTCACTGGTGGGCAAGGAGATCATATCGTGCGGACGAAGCATACAGATGATGGGACTATAAGTGAAGAGGAGCTTGACGTGGAGCATAATGAGACAGATTATTTGCGCTCCAAACTATGGTACACATTTTTTCCCCCTTGTGTAATCATACTCATCTTGGAGAATTCAGGTGGTTTGGGTTATTACTTATGAATGTCGGTGAATTTGGTAACTTTTTATCGTATGCGTACGCACCTGCTTCCGTTGTTGCACCGTTGGGCACGGTTCGTGGCTCTAAATTTACTTTTGTTCTCTTTCTGATAGCTCTTTAGGTAGCTCTAATAGCCAATTGTGTGTTTGCTCCTCTAATGTTGAAAGAGCAGCTTCACAAGGTTTACACCTTCTCCATGTGTTTCGATAGTATTTTACTTATACTTATTTAGCGCGACTTTTTGGGTGTCGTCCTTTCTATTTTCGGTGCCGTGACTATAGTCGGTGCTGGAAAGTCGTCTGATGTCCGAGTGGGTGTTCACTTGTCCATATCGCACTTTTTTTTACAACTTCATACGCAGCTTGATCCCGCTGGACTCATACACGCGATCACTCGGAGGCCATTCGTGATATACGCCATTATCTGCGCTGTCCTAATTGTCTTCTTTGGTATATTATCGGCTGGCCCTGCTGGGCGAAAATGGGTTTTTGTCGACGTAGGGCTATGTGCATTATTTGGTGTGTTTTAGCCTCTCATGGGTCGATTCAGCTGATCCATTTATACTATGAAGGAGGATTCACGGTTTTAGCAACAAAAGCCGTGAGCACACTCTTGAGCTTGCATTGGATAGAAATTTTTAAAGTGAGTACCGTCTGACAATAATCCTTTTAACTGATACATAAACATTGAAAAGGATTGGATTATATATCCATTTCTTGCGGTTAGTAACTTACTCCTAGTTTCAATAGGATTTCCAGGTCCAATTGTGTTCTTAGATACTTGTCATCACGGGAATTGGTCAGATCAAATACTTAAACCGAGCACTCATGAAATTTGATTCAAAGGTACCGATATAAAGTTTAATGACTGACTTCAAAGCTCACACTACCAAGGTCGTGATTCCGACATTTTTTGTGTCCTTCAACCTGTCAGCCATTGTTGGCTCTGCAATTTTGTACGGCGACTTCGAGAATGTCCAAGTGCATCAATTCACCACATTCCTGTACGGATGCGCCACAACCTTTTTAGGAGTATTCTTCTTGACGCGATCAGCGGGTCAGACAGGAGCTGCACTTGAAGAGGTGGTGGTACAGCCAGAAGTGGAGGGGGAAGATGGAAGTGGAGAGGAGGCGCTTGTGGGCGGACTGCGGGCGACGCGTTTCCCCCGTTCACCCTCACGTGGAATCCCTTTGGTAAAAGCAAAAAATTCTACTGCGTCATTGGTGTTGTCAGCGGGTCAGGTAAGATGTATTGATTATTCCGGAGGTTAATAGGTCTTGTTGACAAGAGGTTCCAGTATATGTTGCTTGCAGCGTCACCCCCACGGGACAGGGTTGGGAGCCCTGTAGAAAGACCTGCGAAACAGAGCATTGCAGGGTCGCCTGCGAGACACGTTAGTTAGTCATTAGAGTTTAGATTTATAATTCAGATATGAGTCCATGACGTAATACGGAGAAACAGTGACGTAGATTAGATACTTGCTGGTTACACAGTTTGTCTTGCTGCGTGATCATACAAAGCCAGTCAAGGTTGGTCCATATTTTGTCTTCTCTCTTCTTCATCCCCATCTCACACTTACGATGCCACAAGTGATGGACGCTTTCAAGAGTCAGTTTCTTTTGGAAAGTTGCTCAGTTACGACTAACATCCCACAAGATTTAATCAGACATGGAAAGAACCATCATCAGACTTCAAAGCAACATCATCACGCACCACACGGCGTTCGTGAGCCCCAGCAGCAGCAACCGGTGGCCGTGCAGCCAACGAGACGTCATCACGATTTCACGTCCCCGCCGTTTACAAAGGAGGCAGAATTGATTGTGCAGGAAGAGCGCGAAGCGAAATCCAAGATGCCAGTTTACAAGGGTCTCGAACGGTTTAAGCTTATCGAGAAGATGGGAGAGTTAGTCGTTGTTTCACTCTTCATTGTCACCATGCTTATCTTCCTTTAGTGGCGCATTTTCCAACGTATACAAAGCAATAGACATGCACTCTGGCCAGAAAGTTGCCAGTTTGTTCCCTTTATCTTCACCGTGTTTTTTATCGGGACGCTCATGCCTTTTCAGTCAAGGTTGTACGGAAATATGAACTCAATTCTTCCCAAGTGAGTCACAGATTTATTTTCTCACTTTCTCTACCCGTTCTCTCCGGGCTCTGGGCCTATTCAGTACAAGACGCTGATGTCGCACCGTGTCCATCTCTTCACGCGCGGTTTTTTTCTACAAGGGACAAAAGCATTTAAACGAAAAATTCAAGAAGAAACCGCGTGTGACAGAGGTGTGTTCAGATGCACTCAGCAGTTCTATTCTCTCTTCCTCTGCACCTATCTGCGAATAAGCTGTTTCTGACATCGGATAACGGTTTAGCGTGCCAATATCCTAAAAGGTAAGGTTCACTGCTGCTTCCTTTGTTATCATAATGCTTGATTTTCATTTCTTTACAGAGGTGCAGATAATGCGTCAAATTAATCATCCATCCATAGTCAAGCTCATATCGTTCTCCGAGAGTGACGAGCACTACTTTCTGGTACTGGAACGTGAGTCGATTCTTCTGGTTCAAGTGTATACATCATAACGTAATATCACAGTATTGGAGGGTGGAGAGTTGTTTCATCAAATGTAATGCTTTTGTTTTTAGCCATTCACCAACATTCATATCTTCGGCTTCACAGTGTCAAATTGACCTACTTCAGTGAAAACTTATCTCGACATGTGATTGTCCAAGTAGCGAAAGGAATCCGCTTCCTGCATGAAGAATGCGGAATCGTTCATCGTGATATAAAACCAGAGAATCTTCTTTTCGAGCGGATTCCTATCCAACCATCGAAAACGCCTGTATCCCGTCCTTACGATGAGGAAAAGGAAGACGAAGGGGTCTTTATTCCTGGCGTCGGAGGGGGAGGGATTGGTCGTGTCAAAATCGCTGATTTTGGTCTCAGTAAGGTGGTTTGGAACGAGGAGACGATGACCCCATGCGGTACCGTGGGATATACCGCCCCAGAAATTGTCAAGGACGAACGGTATAGCAAAAGCGTGGACATGTGGGCTCTCGGCTGCGTGCTGTATACCTTGCTATGCGGTTTTCCACCATTCTACGACGAGAGTATCACTGTTCTTACAGAGAAAGTTGCAAGGGGTTATTATACATTCCTGAGCCCTTGGTGGGACGACATCAGCATGTCAGGTCCGCTAGTCTTACTTCAATATTCCAAACGTTGAACTCAATTTTTTATTTTTTATTTTATTTTCAGCCAAAGATTTAATTTCACACTTGCTCTGTGTCGACCCTTCACAGCGATACACCATCGACGAGTTTTTGATTCACCCGTGGATTAATGAAGCGTCCGCCCCACCCCCAATTCCAACACCGCTTGTAGCCTCCGCGACCTATATGCCACTTGATTCACCTCTACTTCAAGCTGTTCGCGGTAGTGGGCGTGATGGTCGGTCTCCAGGACTTGCCACTCTAAAAGAAGCTTTTGATATCACGTATGCTGTGCACCGTATGGAGGAGGAAGGTGCACGTCGGCGTGCCTACAAAGGGCCTGGCGGTGTTGGCGCCCGAGGCTTTTTGAATGGACTGAATGAATCGGATGAAGATGTCGACGGCGTGGATGAAGTGCGAGTTAAGCATGGTGCTGAAGCGGGACGTCTACTGGAAGAAGAGCAGAGTCGTGCCAGGGGAAACGAACACTTTCATGGGCAGCAGTCGCCTCTCACTAACCGTGGTGCCGATCGACAAATGGCACAGAGGTCATTATATGATGGTGGACGTGCGGGGACTCGTGATCAACCTCTACGGAAACGTGTTGCTGGGACTGGCGTTGCCAGAGGGTTCGACCTAGATCTTGACGGCGCAACTTTACTCGGCAGGAGACACCGTCGGGCCGCCGCCGCCGACCCAAGTCGATTGCGACAACCAGTGTCGGCAAATACCCACTCAGTAGCTGTGGAGAATGCCCCGAGTCCCATGCGCGGTATAGAGGAATGATCCATCATGTACAACACTTCGTTTTCTTCTCTCTCCGTGCCGAATGCACGGAAGACACTTCAAGCTAATGTTATGTATCGGACATACTGGTACAGACCATCCCATTATCTATATCCTTGTCATCAATGGCTTCAGTACGTGTATGTTCTTGCGTCTCTCTGTGATGTGTTAACTAGTAGTATTCCCCTGCCGTACCGTACGTCAGTTCTGTATGACTGTGCGACTGATAAAAGCTTGTCTTGACATTCGAGAATGTATGCACTTGTAGTATTAGTCGATACTTATTTGGTACACACCATCTAAACTTATCACTTCCCAGTAGAGTAATAACTTTTTCGCCTTCTTCAGTGAGTCAACTATATGCTATGGTTAGGCGGAATTTTATTGCTGGAATTTTTATTACTGAGACAATTCATGTAATAAGGTATTTGTCAGCAATTGCAGTTTCAATTAAGGTTCATCGGACACTGAATCCAAACCTCGTCAACATGGCCAAGTCAAAGAAGTGAGTACTAGTAAGTGCCTATAAGTTGCGGGTACTGTTACTCATTATCTTTTTTTTTCCATTTCAGTCACACAAACCACAACCAAAGCAAGAAGGCCCATCGCAATGGTATCAAAAAACCCCAGGTTCACCGGTCACGGTCGATGAAAGGTGTAAGTACCACATTGATGATTTGTAGCAGCATTGCTAAATTTTCTTACAGATCGATCCTAAGGTACATTGTGTCTTGCCCTGGCTGGCCGAGAACATGTTAGTTAACGTATCTTTCTTTCAGTTCCGACGAAATGCCCGTTATGCACTTGTAGGCACAGTCAGTGCGCCTACTCTTGTTCTAGATGCAAACGCTGACATTTTCTGCTCTAGATAAAAGCTCGTGCAGCGCAGAAAGCAGAAGCCTCAGGGAAAGAATGAGTCGTCGAGGAGGGGAAAACTTATGGGTAGGAGATTGCCATGCTATGTTGAATCTCCATGCAATATACTATTAAGCGATGCATACATATGACTCCCCGACTGTCAATATCCCAATCAGGATCACACATTTGTCGTTTTTTCCTTTGCCAAAGCCTTTCGAAGGCGCTCTGCCTAGAAAACCTCGTGAATACTTGATACAATAACATGGTATCGGCACGTACAGCAGCCACTTCCGGTGGAAGGGCTCCTTTAGCTTTGTTGTATTTCCTGGGTTTGCGTCCATAGATAGGGCCAAGTGTATAGTTTCGGTTATCTGACAGGTTGGATAAAATGGTTTGGCATTCTTCGTCGGTGGAGATGCGTCCTTCCAACAGGGAAAAGAACTTGTTTTTGAGAACTGCCTTTATGCCTTCGAAGTGGGTGGACTGGTACCATCCGTCACGGTCCTGAGTGAAAACACTGAGTGAGTAGGGTGAAAAAACAGATTATTATGCAACCTACATGGCATGTATCTCGCAATTTTTCTTCATTTTGAATCATATTCACAAGCATAGGATCTTGTACGTCACATAGTTGAAAAGATGCTATTTCGGTGGTTTGTGTTTTGCCGTCAAAAATATGTGACCTCCTAAAAAGGTTGAGAAATGAATTTGCTCTTAGCAACCATGATTTACCTGTCTGAACTCAGGTCCGTATGGTCACTTCGGACAGCGATATTATCGGGATATTTTGCATCCACACGCGCCGTCACTGATGGTCGTGCAGTGATGTTGTTGAGATTTCGGAAGTACAGTCGTTGAAAGCTGGTGACCCAGGATCAACGCAAACCTCGCATGTCCTCGAAGTGCAGTGGCTTACAAGCGGGCAGAGATGTCAGTCCTTGGGTCATAGCCAAGTCTTACAAGAGTATCGCGCCAAGGGCCATCGACAAATACATAGCAAAAAAGTGGAATTAAATACTTTGTGCTACAATGCTCACAATAATCAGCATAATTATGCATCCAGTATATGAAACATTACACACTTGCTGACTTCGCGCGCTTCGAGAGGTGACAGCTGATTTAGGAGAGCAAGCTTCGTCCATATAGGGCGTTCCTCAAAGTGCTGTCGAAGAGTGAAATTACTTCAGCCACTGCATGGAGTTACACGACTTTCTACCTTTTTTAATGCACTGTATAAATCGGGATTAGCTGATACCCGCATTGCTTCTACCTGTTTGAAGGGACTGGTCGGCACCTTTATAATTATTGTATCAGATATAATATGATCTCGAAATTGTGAAGCGGACCTCTTTCTCAGACATATATAGCGGGGTCACGGACCAACATTTCCACCTGAACCTATTTATGTACCTCTTCTTCTCCTGGCCTGTTTCCTCGTTAACAATCGTTTCCACAACGGCCATTGGATTCTGCTTGTAACTGTAGCCATCACTAAACACCGTGTCATCGATTATTCTAAGTTGAAGTCTCACTTATACATATGAGGTATGCCTTGACGAGAGAACACAGGAGGCGGCAGCATCATCCGTAACTCACTGCTGTGTTTAGGTTCTTGCATGATTGTGTCTTCATCATTTTGCGTAAGCGATGGATCAAGAGTTACGGATTGGTCCTCTGCCTTTTCCCGGCAGAATTTAAAATCTTTGATAGCTTTTGCTGTCATACAATTCAGAGATTGGCCTCAGGGACTTCAGTGTGAGACACACCATCAAATCTATCCATCGAGGTGCGTAACTGTACGATGGGATCTGACGTGTCAGGCTGATATTGGAAGTCCACCAAGCCTTGTGTCGAAGCAGCTTAAAAGTAAGGATATGTGCCGAGTATGTTAGACTTACTTCTAAAACGAAGAGTTTTTGGTATGTCTCCTACGACTTCCGCAGTGTACTCGCCGTCACAACGTATTTCATCAGAAGTGTCATCTGAGGGGCTCAGTCGCTTCCTTTTGCGCTTCACGACTTTTAAAAGCAAATTATTGGTGCTCGTTACGTCTCCGGGTACAGGGTGTGAGAAAGGGTTTTCAGGACGGAATCTCAAGTCTACAAGATTGTCACGGCTCTCGTTTTTTTTGATCCTCCTGAGCGCATGGTCGAGGCAGCTCTGTCCACCCATATTTTGTATGGCGATAGGCACTGAAGTCGGAGAAACATATCCGGGATATTCAATTGAATAAAAGTGTTGAGGGGGAAGCGGACAAGGTTGCGCTTGCTCCGGTTCCTGCATTTTCTGCATTTCCTAAGTACTTGGATAGTAGTGAGTTACATAAAGCACCTTACCTTTTGCGGAGCTGAGCTGACTTCTTCCGCGCGTCAACCATTCTGTTTTTAACTCCAACCTCAAACAGGCTTCTTAAGTCTTTCTATTGGTAATGTAGCACACAGGTAACATTTACATAGATATGAGCAATTCTCAGATGAAGCAAGCCCTGCCATTCTATACCTTCAGACTCAGATGGGAATGGCAGAGGAGATGTGGCTGCGAATGTGTGGACAACGCATATAACAAATGCGGGACGTGGCATTGAGGAAGGTCAAGATATTGATGATACTACTTCTTACACTGTACATAACTTGAAATTTTGTCGCAGGGATTACTGGAATTTGTATACTTAATTACAGAGATACTGTTCACGACAGCTGTTGGGAGTTATTGTGGTGGAGTGGGCGCAGCCACATGAGAATTTCAGCTCAGCTCCGCAAAAAGGCAGAGTAGTTGACCTTAGCCATAAACCAAGCCTTACGTAGTAGTCCCTGCTCAGGGTATTGTACCTACCCGGTGAGTAGGTATTTCTTTTAGTATGCACTGCATGATCGAATGTATCAGTGCAACCTAAGCTCCCTAATGAAGCGTCGAAT
>QLPG01022464.1:0-16425 GCA_003314385.1 Gomphus sp. MG54 | reverse complement strand
GAGGATAATACAAGGACGGGGAGTCCCGAGGTGAAACGGGCCGAGGAGTACGGATGGCAAATGTGCCGAGCTGGGACTGGCGCACCAAGTGTTTATGCGGGCAATGCGGGCACTTGGTTGTGGATATAGAGTAATTGCTCGGTCGGCACTGCCGGCGGATGGGTCTCGGTACGTGGACTTGACAGTGTACATAGTTCCTCAGTCTGAGTATCAACTAGGCTTATGCCTCCCTACTCTCCTCCTTCTGTTCAGAAGTCCTTACTCAGGCCGACATCCTCGGCACTCGCCTGAGTATCCGTTCTCGTTACAAGTTAGTGGCACGCACAGGAGGCAGGGCGCAACGCACGAGTATGTTGAAGCCGAGCCACCCTGACTGGCCTGCAGGACTTGGCCAGTTCCGACAGTACCCTCGGTAGTACCGGGTCCTGACATCAAGTCACGAAATATTAATAGTGTATGAGTCGTGCTTCTGGGCTGACCTTATATGTAATAGTTATTACATAAACCCAGGAATTTGTTGTACAATTGAGTTTTGAGAGTTTGAACCAGCAGTTTGGCACCATTTTCCATGTGTAAGTGTTTGGCGCCTGGTTGTGGGTCCTTGTGGGTCCAAAATAGAAATAAGCGAAATATATATGTGTTTTTTGGAGGTTTTCCTTGGCCTTGAAGAGCTTGGAGATTTAAGAGTTAATTACTTGGATGTAATTCACTCTTAGATGGCCAGCCAAAATATTATGATATTTTTTTGGTAGTCCAAATGAGACTGATTTATGTTGAATTATTCCTTGGAGGAGAGGTTTGGATCTTGTAGGCTGATCCGGTTCAGAAGTCTTGTAGAAAATGAGGGAGAGCTTTCCATTCCCTAACATGGAGTGCCATGGCAATGGTACTTATATATTCATAGTTAGTGGGCAAAGGGTTCTCTAGTTTTCTCTTTGGATCCCCCTTAGCCAGGTATGCTAGTCACTGTGTACATAGATTCTGTACTAAACTTTTTGGATCCCCCTTTACCAGTGCACCGCCCAAGGGTAGAACCCCTGCTTATGTTGCCCTTATATGGAGTATCACCATTCTTTGCCAATAAGGGCTACCACCTCAAATGAGACCTCATGTCCTCATGAGCCCAAGACTCTGTAATCGACGACAAAATTCACCAAGAACTTCACCAAGCTATTATTAATGCCCAACAAGCCTACCAAACCTCAGCTGATACCAAGTGACTTCCTGTACTAAGGTTTGAGATTGGCAACCTCATGTTCATCAAGGCGTAATTCTTTAGAACAACATGCCCTACCAAGACACTTGCCAAGAGGTTTTTGGGTCCTTTTGAAATCATAGCTTGTCCCATTACTCACTCAGTTACCTTGAAACTTCCAGATTACATGAAAGCAGTTCATCCTATCTGCTACATTTTGATGCTTGAACCAACCTTGCTCAACACCATTCCAAGTTGTATACAGCCACCTTGTTAAATCCACGTGTCAGGCACTTAACTAAATGCTTCTGGAAGGTTTTTCAAAGGCTATGAATGGTTTGCGTGAAGGGGGTCATGGTTCCAAGGTTCACGGAGGTAGACAGAAGGATGGGAAGCACTGGAGACTTAGGGTTGATCGCAGGACTGGTTAGTGTGGCCAGTCATTCAAGTGTTTGAGGCCAGAGGGACTTGGCTTCAACTTATGTGTTGCACCCTCCTCAATCGTCTGTCCCTGATTTTGGAAAGTCAGAAGTTTACCAGAACTGAATCAGAAACTAAGATGTAGATTAAGTTGATATTCATACTGGAAAATAGTCCAGTTGACTGGGGGCTATATACATGTATCTACTCCTTGTACTATCTTTTGCTGGGCATAAAACAAGGGGAGGAAAGAGTACAAGGGGTTAATAGAAAAGGGAGAACAAGGGAGTGAGACACACAATGATCCTGCATATCATTTATCAAAAGAGCAGAACCTTGGTTGCAGGATCGGACAGTTTGGATCAGACTTTGGGTTGTAGCCATGGAATTACAGGAACGGTTGTTCTGGGTTCTTATGGGCAGAAAGGTCCTGGAAAGAGTGCAGGTGATTGTGGGGGCTGGTATGGTTGTGCTGGGAGTATGGGTCATAACACCCCTCTCCCTCCTGTTATAATTGATGGACAACCAGAGTTCAAAGTCTCTAAAGTTTTGGACTCCAAAATCAACAACAGAACCAAGGCTTGCAAGCTGTTATACTTGGTTTGATGGGCAGGCTAAGAAGGAACCGATCAGGAAACCTTGTAGATTCTTGTAACCAAACTTGATTACACCTCCAAACTTGTTCAAGATTTTTACAATTCCTATCAGTCTAAGCCAGGACACCTACCTATCTCTTAAGCCCCTCATATTCACTCTACTTCCTGTCATGATCACATACTTCAACTCCTAAGAAAAACATTATATTACAACTAAGCTTCAAATCCAAACCATTCCTCTTCCTCAACCACCTCCTTAACCCCCTCTATTAAGCATTCTATCCTATCTACCCTACTATTCATCTTTCTAACCTTGCTCTTAATCTCCTTCATCTTACCCAGAAGTTCCCCCACAACCTTAGACAACTTCTGAATTGAAGCTATAAGAGTGATAATAGGAGAAATGCTAGGGGTAACAGTAGTAATTGGGGGAGGCAGTTGTACCAGCACTCTTGCAGAACTAGTAGTTGGAACCCTCTCCAGATTCAGAGTGTGAGAAGGAAGAAAAAGAGGTGCAGAAGGCTAGAATAAGTAGTTGAGGTTGGGAGGCATTGACAGCTCTGATGATGACTCAACTATGGCTCTTTTCCTCAGACTGGTCCCAACCTCACTAACCCTGTTAGTCTTGCTCATAGCTCCTTGTCTGAATAAGGAATAGCTACCTTAGCCTTCTTCTTTCCCTTACTCTTTAACACTCCCTTGCTCTTCACAGCAACTCACACCTCATACTTCCTTACCTTACTGAGATATACTACATGTACCACATGCAGGCCCCAAAGTCTGAAATGCCAGATGCCATATAATGCAGACACAAGTTCTTGTGGTGCTTGCAGTTAGAACAGAACTCTTTAGCCCACCTTGCTGGAAGTCATTCCCCCTGGAAGGTGCTATCCGAGAGTACCTTTCAATAAAAGATCAGGTTAATGTCACCCAACTCCATGCATCAACTGGAGCTTTGAGTACTGAAGACAGTTAGTGAAGTTATAACAACCAAAGCTTGGACAATATAATTTGGAGCTCCTATATGTAAAGCCTTTAATACAAGAGACTCACATGTCATGCAAGCCCTGCATTGTGTTGATTGCCTCTAGAATCTCAGGATCAACCTTTATATGACAATTGAATCATTTTGACACAGCCATGACATGCACCCCACTAAAGTTAGAAGTAGTGGGGGCAGTCAGCTGACTAGTGATCTGTTTTGATGAGCTGGCCATTACTTTCAATAACCCAACCAGTACTCCATTTATACAAACCTCACCAAATTTCAGACTCAGTCATAGCTACCCCTGAACTTCACTACCATGGCCTCATAAGACTTGGCCATAAGGAGGGGATACTGTTGCAACCTCACCAAAGTCATATCTGCCCTCATCTTTAGCTCAAAGCATATGGATGCATTTCCCTTTCAGGATAATCCTACTCATCTCACATGGTCATGCCTCTATTCTCAGCCAATCCCAACTATCCATTTACCCTAGTCTATACAACCTTTATCACCAATCCTCAGCCCTCTGCATCCACCATTTACTGGTCAAAACTTCACCCAACCTTTATTCATAAAGCCTTTTAATTTGCATTCCTGTATCTTACCATTTGACTTAACCCTGCTCATTATTTCTCAAAATGGAAGTACATCAAGATCCACTCAAGATCCTGTTCAGATCATGCAGCAGCTTGGTCACAAAGTTTGTTTGGCCCCTTGTACTTTCATTTCCTTATTCTTTTAACCAGAGATCTTATCCCCATTTGTAGTTCCCCTTGTTCTCAGTCACTAAGCTTTACTAGAATTTGAAATACATAGTAGTATATAATATACATGTAAAGTAGAAGTTTGATAGTCTGAATATTGACTTAGCATTTAACCAAGGTGAACCTTGTTCTACTCTGAAACCTCTGTCCGAAGTTAGGGATCTGGAGGGTGCAGCATATAAGTAACCTCTGTGAGGTTACAACCTCGCTGAGAATAAACTTAAAAACCTTGCTGCTTATATTCAGGCTCAGAAGTAGGCTAAACAAGCTGATCTCAAAAAGGAGGACAAGGAAGCTGCCACAGCTGTAGACACTACAAAGAAGGTAGCTGACAAGCTAGCCAAAGTAAGATATCTATTTGTTGCTTCTGAAGCAGCCAAGTGAGCCACAGCAGTCACTCAAGTATAGGATAATGTACTTGAAAACCTCAAATTGATGAAGAAAATCATTGGTCCCAAAGGATGGGACTGGAGCTAGATAAGGGGAAGGGATGAGCCAAACCAAGAGGGTTAGCACTAGCCAGTGGGTTTACTAAGAAGGTCATCACCCCAAAGGTGAGTCTTTTTTTATCTTTTCTTTTTTATTCTTCCTATTACTGATTTTTGACTTAGCAGAAAAAGACAGTAGTTCAGTAACAAGTCAGCCCTGCAGCTTGGGGTTTTTCTGAACTGAACATGTGCAACCATTACATGAAATGGCATAAGAGCTGTGAGCTCCGAGAACCAGGAGCAATTTGCACATATGATGGGATGACATTGCCAAGTTCCCTGTTCCTTATTAGGCAATTCAGCATATGCCCATTTCAGCCATATGATCACCCTTGTATTTTCAACCTATCCTATATTCCATCCTGGCATCGCATGCTATATTCTTTTATATCCATTACACCACATGGTCCTATTTCCAATACCACATGATTGTATTACTGTTTCCATTTATATTTTTGCTCTACTTTCCAGTTATAGTATAATCTGTTCACTTCACTTTTCTATTTCTATTTATGACTTCACTCTACTTTCCTAATCGGAATTCAACCTTGCTATTACTCTTTTCTATTGTTGGGTCATTTGTCACATTCCATTTATGGTAACTATCAGGTACTGAATATGACGACGATGTGTGGGCTGAGTACTATTGCAATAGTACCAATTTCATGATGCTGGCAGGAATCAGCCAAGTCCAGTAGGCTGATCAGGGTGGCTTGGCTTCAATGTACTCATGCATTGCACCCTACTTTCCATGCATGCCACTAATTTCAGAGAGAAGAGTAACTTAGGAGAGTGCCAAGAGTGTTGGCATAAGTAGAGGACTTCAGACAGGAGGAAGGAAGGCAATAAGGTATAAGCCAAGTTGATATTCAGAATGAGGAACTATCTACATCTATATGCTACTTATATAGGTTAAGAAGCAAATCTGGAATCAGGGTGTCATAAGATATGGAAAAGAGAACAAGGTATGAAGACCATATGGAAGTATTGTCCACAATGATTAAGAATAAAACAATGAGCATAAACGAGAATAGAACAATAGAATATGGCTGAGCATGAAATAATAGGAGTATGAATGAAAATAGAACAATAGGAAGTGACTAGGGAATAGCATGGGTTAGGGTAACCCACACAGATCACTGGGTTAGGTGCCCTTAGATTTGGGTATGGGTCAAGCCAAGAGCACCCCATGACCCAGCCCAACCTGCCACCTCAACTATACACATGTATACGATACACACATGCTACACCCACACATGTATGACACGAATGCACTGTACTCGCATGTGTATAACACAAATGCACCATACATGTGTGTGGATGCAGCATGCACCCAACACCCAGCCACTCATAGGTTGGGTATGGGTCACTCACATTGGACCTGTGGGTGACCCATGCCATTCCCTAGAAGTGACAGAATATAAAACAATAAGGTCATGACCAAAGATAAATCAAATCAAAATATCCCAAGATAAATCAGAAAAGGAGGAATATCAGGAATAGAAGAATAAGCAAAGATAGCAGGGATGGAATAAAGGGAAGTGGACCAAATGATGAACCAAATGTACTGTGCTGAGATCATGTACTAGTAAAGAATGACTTGTCACTGGGATGTGGGATTAATTAGTAGAGGTCATTTGGCTAGTATGACTGAGTAAACTGAGGCTCAGTGTTGTGTACTTAATAGTAACTCTATTGTACATCAGAAATGCTTTGGGAATACTCACTCTCTATTTCATTTTAATCCCCACATTTCTCATCTAGCCATTTCTGTTTGACATGGACTCTTTATAAATAAAGAAATTAGTATAAAACCTGTATGTTTGTTAGTCTGTTCTTTGGTCAGAATATTCACTTCCATCTTGCTCTACTTCATTTCTACCTATATGCCTAACATTGTCATTACAATCCACCTCAGTGTTATGGTCCTCAGCATTACAAAATTAGAAATCTTGAGGTCTGGACAGCACAACACATAAGTTAAAGTCAAGCCCTACTACAAACCTTGCTATTGTTTTGACATTAGAAGATATTACAACTATGTCCCCTTCAGTTCTTGATGACATATTGCAAGGACTGCAAGGTCAAGTGTAGTCTTGCACTTCTCTGAAAGCATAGGAATGGTTAGGTTGAGGAAGGTGACAAGTGTGGGGAAAGGAGTAGAACTTGTTGTGATGAAAGGCAGAAGGGATGGGGAGAAGAGAGGGAATAATAGAAGGGAAAGGGTATAGGAGAGCAGAAAGGTTATATCCTTACTGCCTTGTTTGAAAACATGCAGCTGGGGATAATCATATGCATTTTGGCTATGTATTACTGTCAGGGGAACCTCCGAGAATAGGTCCCAACCAAAACCATACTGACTGAGGGCCCCACCCACTGACTAAGATTTGGTTGGCATACAACTGACTGCCATTACCAAGATACATACATGCTGAGTGGGCAGTATGGCTGGCAGCTGCCATTAGCAGGCATCACCTGTGACTATCACCTACACCCTTGGCAGTTACTGGCAATCTGGCACCCCAGTTCCACATCTGAGAAGCATGGGGAGCAATGCCCAACATGGGCAGAGTGCCCTAGCAACATGTACTCTGTAGTTAGTGAGCAAAGGGTTCCTTAGAGTTTTCTCATTGAATCCCCCTTCACCAGCTATGCTAGTCATTGTGTATATAGGTCCTGTACTAACCCTTTGGATCCCCCTTTGCCAGTACACTACCTTAGGGTAGAGCAGCTGCCTAGGTTGCCCTTACACAGTCACACTTTCACACTACATCATTTTTGATAGATGCCATGGCTGCTGGTTGGACTGTCTTCTTAGGCATAGAGGGGATGTTAGGCACCAATGTGTCTTTCAAACTCTGCATATCCTTGGCACAGGTGGGTCCTCTTATGTCCCCAAAATGCAGAGGTAGACATGTATTAGGGAGGTACTAGAAATCATCCCCATCTTAAATAATAAGGGTGCTGGTGATGGATGCTCACCACACTTGTATCCTGAAATTTGGCCTGTGGGGCACAGTGACATTGTATCTGCTGATGGGAAAATAGCTGGATTGATCTGGTTGAAGGATTAGTATCAGTCACACTAAACCATTTTGGAAACAGTCGGCATAAGCACATTATACTGCTATTGCAATTGCCGATTGCGGTTGTTGTAAAAGCAACTCAGGCAGCGTAAGCTCAGCGGAAACTGGGGGGTTACGGCCGCGTAGGTTGTCCTGTATATAGACGGAAGAGGTTTATACCGTGTGGAAAGAGAAAAACTATATGTCACATGGTGACGGCGTCAACCGTTCCCGGCGGTAGTTCTCG
Organism: Gomphus sp. MG54; assembly: GCA_003314385.1. Classification (NCBI taxonomy): domain Eukaryota; kingdom Fungi; phylum Basidiomycota; class Agaricomycetes; order Gomphales; family Gomphaceae; genus Gomphus; species Gomphus sp. MG54. The sequence continues at coordinate 8,662 of QLPG01022464.1, read as the reverse complement.
TGACACCGGTCACTTTCACAGTATGGCTGGGATTTGGTGCTCAAGCGGTATCGCTTTCACAAGAGCGGTCTGATCTTAGCCTCCATTGCCTGCTCATGACGTAACTTCCTTCCTTGTCACCGGTTCATGGTGCTCGCGCCATCACATATGTATGCCTCGCACAAGGAAGTAGAGTGCGCCTATTCGCCACCTCCGGTATGGATGAACAATTATCACCTGGAGTATATAGCGCTGAAAGGTTCCTCATATATGTTCTTTGCACCCATCGCACTGGTTGTTTATCAGTTGCTAATCATGCAGCTCTCTCTGAATGAAGACCGTCCGACCCCGAGAGAGGTGTACAATTTTCGCATGTATCTGTTTGCCTTCCTCGTCAGCTTTGGAAGCATGGAATTTGGTTATGATACTGGCTTCATTGGTGTGCCAAAGTCTCCTCCTCAGTATACATCTAACACTCAAGCCGAATTTCAAGGTTCCACTCTTGCCCTGCAATCATTCAAAGATGCCTTTGGCATCAATAACCTCCCCACAGACGAGGCGAACACTATATCCTCGAACATCGTCAGTGTCTTCCAAGGTGGCTGTTTTTTCGGCGCGTTGCTTGTGCTCCCTATATCCGACCGCTGGGGTCGTCGCTTGTCTCTCAAGCTCTCCAGCCTTATTTTTCTGGCCGGAAGCTTTATACAGACGTGGGCAAATGGGAGAATAAACATGATGTATATCGGCCGCACGCTTAATGGCTTGGGTGTCGGCAGCGCGACCAGCATCATACCCGTGTTCATTGCCGAGTTTTCACCCCCCGCAGTCCGGGGGCGTGTGGTAGGAGTCTATGAGATTATGTTTCAGGTTGGCGCGTTGGTTGGGTAGGTGTTGGGTGGTGTGATTTGTCAATCCGTCGTTCTTTCGATGCACTGACGGGAAAGGGCAGATTTTGGATCAATTACGGGACTGCTTTACACTTTCCAAATAGCTCCTCCGCGCAATGGCGGATTCCCATCGCCGTGCAGATTATCCCTGGGGCGCTATTGTTCATATCGATGTTTTTCGTGAGCCGCATATACATAAGTCATTATTCGTCCTACCGGCGGCTGATTCGCGTGTGCAGTTATGGGAGAGTCCTCGATGGCTTGCCCAGCGTGGGCAGTTTTCCAAATGTCTGTCCACACTCTCCAAGATTCGACAACTCCCAGAGGATCACGCATATATATTATCAGAGCTGGAAGACATGCGATCGCAGCTAGAACGTGAAGAAAAATTGACAAACGGTGCATCATACCCTCAGCTCCTCAAAGAACTCTCCACGCGTGGTCACCGCAACCGCGTTGGATTCGGTGTCGGCATGATGGTTTTCCAAAATCTCTCTGGCATCAATGCGATAAATTACTACTCCCCCACAATATTCCGGAGTCTCGGCGTGGCTGCTCAGAATTCTGCGCTATTCGCTACGGGTATCTATGCAGTTGTAAAACTCCTCGTCAGTGTTATTTTCCTCGTGTTTCTTGTTGACCGGGTTGGTCGACGGCGTGCGCTGCTCGTGGGCTCGTTAGGATCAGCGGTGCCTATGTGGTATATTGGAGCATATATATCCCGGATTAACCCCTCTTCAACGAGTTCGGGTAGGTCCGCGGGTGGTTGGGCAGCTATCTCCGCTATCTATGTCTTTGTGGTATTTTATTGCGCAAGCTGGAATGGAATCGCTTGGATTATTCCCAGCGAGATATTCAGCTTGAGGACTCGAACTTTGGGTGTGACGATAAGTTAGTCTTTTTGTCTTCATGCCTGCACTCGTTAATCAGCCCCCATTAATCAGCGACCATGACACAATGGTACATACCTCCACTCAACTGCTCTTTGACAAGCATTCTGACATATTATTCCCTCACTTATTCAAGGCTAATGCAATTCGTAATCACCAAATCCACACCATTCATGATCACGAGCATGGGTTACGGAACGTATTTCTTCTTCGGCGCATCGATGACGGTGTCTTTCATTTGGGTGTGGTTTCTTCTACCAGAGACAAAGGGATTACGGTTGGAAGATATGGATGTGGTGTTTGGGGTGCCGGCATGCAACCATATTGCTGTTCCTGAGAAAAGCTCTGATCAATGGGAGAAGGGCGGCGATGAAAAAAAATGCGGATCGTGTTGAGGCTTGTATGGATAGTCGGGTGTGTAATGCGGTTCCGAAAGTAGTTATGCTAGTATACCTTCAGACTCACCTTTCCCTCCATACGAGATTTGTTCTGCTACGTCAGTACTCCGGAAGGCAGGTGCGATAATTCTATGGATTGTGAGCAACTTAGGATAGTTTAGACAGATGTTGACTGCCATAAATATATGTACCTATACACTCGCGTCTTATGCGCATTTTGAACGTGTCAGATGAATAACTGAAGTACTCTCCTCTTTTAACCCCAAAAGTGGTGACGAAGACCCAACCACAGAAACATATTCTTACCATTTCACAATATTGATTGCACAGGTACTTCATCCCCAATATATCTGGTTGAGATGGCGATATGCTTATGCATCTCTTTGAACAAATTGGGTCAGCCAAACTACAATCATCTCCCATCAATATCTTGACAGATTACAGACAGTGATGTACCTTTTCAACATATGTTTAAGAGGGTTTAACACAGGGTCTGTATGGACAATACATCATCTCGTGGGATTTCAATACCACCCCATACTCAAACTCAATTGTGGAGGCGTCACAGCGAGGCACACTGCCAGGTCATCCAGTACGGTATACCAGACAACGGCATATGGGGCTGCGGTGGCTGGCTTGGAAGGTATCAGATGATATCTTTCTAAACTCAAGACAGTCTGGTTAGGATCAGATATAGTATTTGCTGAAAAAGACTAATATAGAAAACAGTTCACCATAGAATCATAAACATCTGAACACTACCATTAGATATGATTTTAAGAAAACATTCTATAGTTAGTAACACAGAGGCAATAATAAGTGTTGAGACATGTAGACCTCTCTCTACTACCATGACTGATAGGTGTCAAGGTAGCCAAAGTAGGATGCCAACGCGAACGTTGAGGTCCATCTGTGTAGATTATCTGGCAGACAGGTGAACGTTGAGGGCTTCGCGAACAGTTCATGGCAATGGTTGGTAGGGCACGTTGTAAGGATGATCGTGAACTTAGGACCCCGTCAATGTAGATTACCTGAGGGACCGGTAAACGACTTGGCGAACGATGTGATCTCATGCGTGTACCCAAAATGATTGGGTGTGTCGCAAGGATGAACGCGAATGCACACGTTGGATTGAATGTCTGGGACATATTTTATATACATGACATATACACACCTCCCCACGCCATCCCACACCCAAATCGTCCCACTGCTCTTGTCCACACGCCTAAATCTGGACAGCCCATGTCCCTATACTCACTCCCCACCTGGTATTTTATTTGATATTTAATGCGCCTTTGTAGAGGCCGTGACGACTCAGACGCATGAGCCAGGTGATTGGGTGTATCTTGGGGCTTCTGTATGTATGAGATGTGAAGCGTGACATTTTTGTAGGTAGATGCAACCCGTGCAAGGGAGTAGGAGACGTTGCTGTGGAAATTAGGGAGTTTTAGTGCCATGAGAAATATTTTACATCTTGCAAGACTGCCTTTGACTCATAGCGATCATATCTAGCTAGAAATGCGGAAGGACTCACTTCAATCATTCTCACGCCCAAGCATTTATAGTATTGCCCACTGCCAAAGTCAAACTGCAAAACTGAAGGTGCTAACTGTCTTCTCGGAAAAGTCTATATGATGTTGGCTGCATTAAGTTAGCAAAGAGGTGGAGTCGGATTGATCCACCCATGGTTTCAAGTGGCCGGCAGCATGGTCTCCCATGCCCCTAATCATTTCTTTTCGTAACGTTATCATAGCACTGGGGAAACAATGTCTCAGATGCATCACTCACACAAGTGTCCACTCACACAGCATCGTCTCGGTGCACCTGCACCTGATCATTCACCAACTTTGATATAATTCCAGTTGTCTGGTTTGTGAACAATTCAAGCCCAGATTGGATATACTGTGTATAAGCCTTCAGGACAAATTGGAGTGATTGTCCTTGTTCTTGGATATTATGTGGTTGTACGTGAGATTATCAGCAAGACCTAACCAGTGACTCAGAAGGCTGCCGAATGGTTTAAATGCCCCAGAAAAGTCGTTGGTATTTGCTTGATGCTGCAGGTAATTCAAGAATATTCCCCTGGTGTATAATATGCCATAATATGCCTATGTCGTCGGAGAGCATGGTTTTAAGGTAGAATCGTTCGTTAAAGTCAATGAGTGTTTTCCTCTTCTCCAGGATAGTGAGAATCAATAAAATAAGACCCATATCAAGGACTCGAGATCGTCAATTGCCGTGTGAGAAATTGATTTCCCGAGACATGAAAGGAAGCGTGCCCTAGGGGACAGGTCAGTCACAAACTAGACCACGATCCGCTATTGCCAACTGAGGAATAGGTAGTCAATTCGTGCTCATTATCCTTCCATCGAATGTATGACATTCCCAATGCTTACATCGCGGTTTAAACACCCTGTCTTGAACAGGTTAAAGTGCCCTGTCAATCAAGCTTGCCTCCAAATCAAGATACGATGGTGTGATTTGTGCACGTACCCAACATGACGTGCACTATACTCTCCGCGAGTGATCGAGGGCCTTTGGCATCACGCAACGGTCTGCCTTTTTCGAAAACTGTTCCATAATGTATTCGTTTCTCAGGCTTTGCTGGCTCTGACCTAAACACCCTCCAGCGTGTCGCATCGTTGGGTATGTAACTGGTCATGCCATCCTCAACAGTATATGACTCCAGAACTTTTGGTACTCCGAATTCGAACGTTTTCCCTTTTTTGTCATGTGACGGTAAGGGCCAGGAGTCTTTAAGCACGAATGTGTCCGGTAGAGAAGAGTCCTTTGTCGTCTTCAACGTAATCTTGTCAAGGTACACAGCATCCGGTGTCCCATTCTGGTCATTAGATTGAGCATTTTTTGCAATCTGGTGACAATTTCTTCACCATACGACTCAGGCTCTATCCCTTAGTACGATGAAATACTGTAGTTGATAGTCCCTTTGGTCGGATGTGTTCTATCGGAATTGTGAATCGCACGTTGAGAGAGTTACGCATGCATAGAAACTTTCACGTTGATTGACCTATCGTTGTTTGGGGAGAAAGTTGTCAAAGACATCTCTATCTTTTCGGATTTCCCCGGCTGCACCGGCTTAAAACGCCAGTGCTGGAGACTGCATAATGAATAAGGATGAGAAGGTGAAGATGGGCGGAATCAGTGGTCGTCATGGTTACTTGAAAGAAATTCATCATTAGCTAAAGCACGACCTCTTCGATCACCAACATAGACACACCTTTCGGGAGGAGATACACACGTGTCGCTGGTCCGCGAACGCACCTCAGATCATAAAGTGTCTTCGAAATCGAATAGATTTTACGTTCTTGGCTACCATCGGGGGTCTCATCCTACGGGTTGTATCTATTCCAGCACGGCGTGGATCAGTCAAAGAGCCGATACCAACGATACAACGGACAAATGTTTTGAACCCGTGCTGTTGCGAGAGATCAAATTCCGGAGTGACGACCAGCCCCATGCGACCATAAAAACCAATTCGGACACCCATTGTCTTGTAGTTGAAATGGACAAAAGTGGCAAAAGCTTGTGCGGTTGGTACACAAAGGAACAAAGGGCATATATGGATACCTGGGTGATCAAACCATACCACTCACTCTTGACCTCTACACAGATTTCAGCATCATTCCAGGAGTGTTTATCCTCATTGCCTACCATCTGAAGGTGACATCTTACAATGTCTCGCTCAAAGGGTGAATCTTTGTCAACTCCTTCAAGCATTTCCCAGTTGTAAGGGAAGGAACAAAGTTCTTTGTAGATAGTTTGAGCTTTGTTGCACTTTGCATTTTTGCAGTAGTCACCAGAGATTGAAAAGATTTCATTGAGAAGCTATGCCAATGGTTTGTGATAAGCTCATTCTCCATCACTGTGGCTGGACCATGGCATGTCCTTATTATCCATGTCATAGTACTCAAGGATATTGTGGGAGATGGTTTGCTTCATGTTCAACTGGGAGAGGACAAAGGAATGATGGTCTGAATCAAGCTTGAAGTGGATATCTAACAAAGATTCACAGCAGCGAGACTTTACAGGTCACATGATGCATCAAACAATAGTGATTGGCACGGGTATTGGAAACCCGCGCGGCTGGTGGGTAGGGGTAGCCGGGGTACGGGTCAGGGTCAGGATTGGCCAACCCGGCCCAACCCGTACCCGCAAGGCGGGTTGAGGTGGGTTTCCAGCCCTTTTGGGACAACGGAAGCAAAAAATCAAAAGTAGCGACAACCATACCACCCAAGCAGAAGCAAATTTTATATACAAATACTGAAAGAAATTTTTCTTCATTAACAAAAATCCTTTCTCTTCATTTCAAATGGTACTCTGTCCTGTCCTGCCCTTGGACCACTGCAAAAAAACAACCCATCCTGGCTACTCTTATTCCCTTACTCTTGGGTAACTGTAGCTCTCATAGCACTAAAATGTTCATTGGCCCCACTGTGGGTTTAGAACCTCTGGTAAGCCTTTAAAAACAGGCTTTATATCTGCAGGTTGGTGGGCAATGTATTACAGATGAATATCAAGGAGGGATCAGTGAGGAGATACTTCACAAATTATAGAACATCTTAACTAGTGTGATAACAAGATATACTGTCTTTTTTTTTTTGACAATTAATCACAAAAGAATTTGGTCCATGGGAGCCACCATGGAGGATGAGGTGTACAGAGTTACCCCAAGTCTTTGCAATGAATGGCAAGACCCTAGATGATAATGGGTTGGGATACACCAAAAGACAATTTGGAAGGAATCTCACCTGCTCAGTAAATCCCATAAATGCATACATGCTTGTGGCGACTCACATAGGATCCACGGCCATGCCAACACCGCCATCTGTCCTATTCTTGAGGCTGATGGTGAAGGAGGTACCACTGGATGAGAGCAGGTGAACGAGTGAGCAGATAGAAGATGATAGATAGGGGTGGAAATGATCAAGGACACCTACCTAACAAGGACGAGGTCCTGAAAGGATTGATGAAATGCAAAGGCAGATGTTCAGAAATAGCCACAAATTCACAGTGGAATGTGCTACTAGAATCTACAAGGACCCAGAAATGGAGGGTGCAGAGAGTGTAGAATACTGCCAGATGGCAGTCAAAGGCTATCAAATAGCCCAAAAGCTCCTCAGCAGACAAGTCACAAAGGGTGATTTTCAGCCTGTGTTTGACTGTGCTTATCTAATATTGTGCAAAATGTCTGGCATAGACTGGCCAGTCTCATCAGTAATAGCCCTGCATTTTTGAATTTTATTTGTGCTCAGGAAGTGGACCCTCACTGTGGTAAACTTGGCCAAAGGGACTGGCTCTTGACTATTGTTCAGTGTTGTCCTCATTACCTTGTTTTATTGAAGGATCTCATCAATTGTATGGATCCTTCAGACCCAGAGCATGGCTCTCTAGCAGCTGTGCATGCACAATAATAGGCCATACAAAGGGCACATTTGCTGAGGGGTTCTGTTATACTTGCTATGCCCAAGATCGATTTACAAGAATGAGCATGTGCAATTATCCAGGCTGGAATGACTTTTCTGTTCTTAGATTTGTCTCTACTCTACTCCTTGTCCCTTCCTCATAAGGTAGAAAACAAACAGTTTCTGCTAAGGTCACATGATGTGGCAGTGTCACGGTCGCAGTGCAAAAATTTTCATTGTCAAGTCATAATTTTGTATTCTGCTACAGAAGATGTGTTAAATCCATGTGTCTGGTGCTTAATAACAGATATTGAAGGAGTCCATAGGTTTCCAGAAGGATTCCACAGAAGACAGAAATTCCAAGGACTGTTAAGTACATGTTACCAAGCATCGGTTCACTCGGCAGTACTGACTGAATGCTAAATATCAATTCCATGCACAGGTGACCAAGCCATTGACAAGTCACTTAGTATGTCAGTCTTGGCTTGGTACATTCATCATTCACATTTTCTCCTATTCATCATCCATTATTCCCAACCTGTTTATTCTTTTACTCCCTGTCCCATTTTACCTTGGGATATTTCTATTGTTTTATTCTCAGTCATTACCCTATTGTTTTATGTTCAGTCACATTCTATTGTCTTACTTTCAGTCACATTCTTATTGTTTTATGCTCTGTCATACTTCATTGTCCTATTCTCAGTCATACTCTATTGTTTTATTTTTGGTTATATCTACTGTTCTATTTTTGGTTATGCTCCACATGCTTTCCATACCTTATCCCCCTTTTCATGCCAAGGATGCAGATGGGTAATGGCCAAGTCCTGCAGGCTGGAAGTAGTGGCTTTGGCTTCAACATACTTGTGCATTGTACCCTACTTGCCGTGCATGCCACCAATTTGGGACAGAGGAATTACTCAGGGGGTGCCAAAAGTGCTGACCCGAGTAGAGGACTTTACAGAGGAAAGAGGAGACAAGGGGCCTAAGCCTAGTCAATACCCAGAATGAGAAAGTATGTATATGCTTGTCTGTCAGGAGCCGGATTCTGACGGACTTCGGGACTGCCGAAGGGGGTTGTTGAAAAG
>QLPG01022458.1:0-13524 GCA_003314385.1 Gomphus sp. MG54 | reverse complement strand
ATGGAGTATTTTAGTCGGTACCGCCGAGTTATCGGGTCCTCGGTACGTGTACTTGACAATATATTATATAACATGCAACCCTTGATAGATAGTATTAAATCCATATGTCAGGTGCCTAGCTAGATACTTCCGGATGGGCTTCCAGAGGTTCTGAGTGATTTCCGAGAGGAAGTTTATACTATGGAGGTGGAGGGACTAAATGTCATGGGTTCACAGATGGAAACGGAAAGGGTGAAAAGATGGGAAGTGCTGGGGGCTTAAGACTGTTTGCCATATTAGCGTCCTTTGAGTTATTTGAGGTTGCAGGGACTTGGCTTCAACTTATATGTTGTGCCCTCCTTGATCATCTGTCCCTAATTTTGGAAGGTTGGAAGGTTTACTGGAACTGAATCGGAAACTATGAAGCAAAATTAAGTTGATATTTATACTGGCAAATGGTCCAGTCGACTGGTGGCTTATATACATGTAACTAATCCTTGTACTAACTTTTTGTTAAGTCCGCGTGTCAGGCGCTTAGCTAGTACTTCCGAAAGGGCTATCCAGGTTAGCGTGGAGGTCCGTAATGGGGCCGAGGACCGAAGTTGGAAGTCGGATGGACTACAGACAGAGACGGAAGCACCGGGGGCTTAGGGTCAGTTGCGGATTGGTTAAATCCGGTCACTGAGGTGTTCAAGGTCAAAGGGACTTGGCTTCAACTTATGTGTTGTGCCCTCCTCGATCGTCTGTCCCTAATTTCAGAAAGGAGATGGAAGTTTACCAGAAATGAATCGGAAACTAGGTGGTAGACTAAGTCAATATTCGTACTAGCAAACAGTCCAGTCGACTGGGAGACTATATACATGCGACTATCCTTGTACTATCTTTGCCAGTCATAAAACAAGGAGAAAGGGAGTACAAGGGGTCAATAGGAAAGAAGAATAAGGGAATAAGGTATGCGATAGACTGGCACATCAGTTATCAAGATGTGGAACCTTGGACACGGGAATCGGGATTGGACTAGTGGGGATTCGGAAGGACGTCATGGGAATGGGAACCATGGAAGGTGATCGTTCGTTCTTTGGTGGTCGGGGAGGTTTTGGAAACGGGGGTAGGTGGTTGTGGGGGTTGGTATGGGTTTGTTGGGGGCATGGGATGTAATACTTTTGCCAAGTAAAGACAAGGGGAGGAGAGAGTATAAGGGGCTAATACAACGAAGAACAAGGGAGTGAGGTACACGATGATCCTGAGCATCATTTATCAAAAGAGCAGAACCCAGGTCTCGGAATCGTGAAGGTTTGGGATTGCAGAACTTTGGGTTGATACAATGGATTCATAGAAAGCAATTGTTTCAGGCTTTAATGGTTGGAAAGGTCCCGGAAATGGTGTAGATGGTTGTAGGGATTAATGTGGGTTTATTGGGGGCATGGGTCATAACAGATGGTTACTATACTAACCTTATCTTTCATGAGAACTCAAATTAAGGTATTTAACATGTCTAGAACTTCACTACACTCTAATACACCCCACTTCCTCTGCTCAAAAAGAAAACATCCTCTTCTTGGCCTCGCATAGTCATTCCACTCACACTATTGCCTCAAGATTTGGCCGTGGCCAGTCCACAGTATCCATGACTCTCAGAACTTTCCATCCTAACCAGCCTTGCTCCACTAGAGGTCATCCCCCAAGCTTTGCTCTAGAGATCAATATGTGATTTTATTACAAATTGCTACTGGCAGAGCTGCCAATGCTACTCAGGTCACCAAACACATCAATACAACTATCCCCCACCCAGTCTCCTCAGAAACAGTCAGCAGAGTTCTCAGGAAACATTCATTCAAGGCTGTGGTGAAGAAGAAAAAGCCCTTCCTGAGTGCAAGGCATAGACAGCTGAGGTTGGCCTTTGCTTTGAAGCACAGAGAGTGGACTGTAGAGGACTGGAAGAGGGTCATTTGGTCAGATGAGACCAAAATCAACAGGTTTGGATCAGATGGGAGGCAGTGGGTCTGGAAACGGAAGGGGGAGGGGTTGATTAAGAGAGAGGTGCAGGGGACAGTCAAGTCTGGAGGGGGAAACATTATAGTATGGGGGTGTATGAGATGGAATAGTATTGGCCAGCTTGCAGAGATTGAGGGGAAGATGAATGCTGATCAGTTTGTATCCATTTTGGAGGACCACCTACTGCCTAGCCTGGAGGAAAGTGGAATTCCTGAGGAACAGGTAATTTTTTAACAGGACAATGACCCAAAGCACAAGTCAAAGAAGGCCAAGAACTGGATGGAAAACAACAATATCACTCTCCTTGACTGGCCTACACAGTCTCCAGACCTGAATCCTATTGAGTACCTCTGGGATCATGCAAAAAACAGGCTTAAGGAGTATCCAACACCACCCAAGGGAGTTTGGCAAATTTGAGAGAGAGTATAGAAGGTATAGAATAACATACCACCAGAGGTATGTCAGAATTTGATAGAGAGTATGCTTAGAAGACTTGAGGCAGTAATTAGGGCTAAGAGGGGCAATACCAAGTATGTTTTAGAACCATAAAAGAGGTAACCCAAGAACCATGATAAAATTTGGTGTGAAGAAAGCCTAATCAAGTTCTCTGACAAGATGACAGTAAGCTAATGCCTGTCTGGGTTGATGTCCAAAAAGAATTGTTTAGAGGGGGCCTTGGCAGGTGACTTGTCAATTACATGTAGGAATAATAGTTTATGTACATGAACTATTATTCTATCCTTGCCTAGGATTATTTCCATGGATGTTCTATAAAATCTGATTTAGTTCTTTTATAATGTTTTTACATACCTTTTATATTTTAGCCAAGAAACCTTCCACTTTGGTAGAAGGGTTTGAGATTTATTCTGCAAACAAACCTCTGTCGATAAGTCTTAGTGGTTGGTGACCTACTTAAGAGAGTGCTGGTAGCACTTAGATAATCTGGCAGATTATGGGTGAAGATAAGAGATAAGATTGATTACTTTTATACTACAGAACTAGTCTCTATGTATACTAATTCTAAGATGATTATGTAACTCCCTAATAAGGCAAGACCTTCTAGAAATTAGTAGGAAGTTTATGGGAAGGGATGGAAGGTCCTGGAATCCCCTGGATGTCACAGTGTCACCCTAGTAGTCATTAATAACAAAAGAAAAGAAATATTCCCATGGCTTGTAGTTTTGTGACTGGTCAGGTCACAAAATATTATTGTATATGAGCCATGCTTCTGAGCTGACCTTTATGTAATATCTATTATATAAGCCCAGGAATTTGTTGTACAAGTTGATCTGAGAACTTGACCCTGGAATTTGGTGCCATTTTCTGTGTATTAAGTAATAGACACCCAAGTATGGTTCCTTGTGGGTCCAAATAGAAATAAATGAAAAAGATATGTTTTTGAGGATTTTCCTTGGACTTGAAGGTTTGTTATTTAAGAGATAATTACCCTAAGTAATTCACTCTTAAATGGCCAGCCAAAAGTTATTACATTTTTTTGGTAGTCAATTCAAGACTGATTTGTTGAATGATTTTCTGAGAAAGGGAGGTTTGGAATCCAATATACTGATTCTAGTTTAGTGGCCCTTCATGTCCAGTGGAGAATTTCCCATTCCCCAACAAAGTACTAGAATTGCAACTTACTATTTCTCTGATACGCTCTCACAAAACTGAGTCAATGGGCCCTTGATTTGAATTTCCCATGTCTTCATCACCCCTGATCGGAATTACATAATTTTTAATGGTTGCATAGCCCTGATCAGATTCTTTTCTTGATGCACCAACACTTTTTTTCATATATGTTTTACATTCAAAGCTATTCAATGAATAGTCCAAAAGCACCAAACACTGACTCAGTTTTGTGAGTCACTGTAAGATATAAAAGATCATACCTGACATTTTTGCTAATGAATATATACTAAATACTCATCGGAGACCCTAAGACAGTTTTCTTTCTAGGCCTTTTTACCTTACTTTTTCCATTCATTAATTGCAAGCTGCTCTGCCTGGGTGAGTGCCCTGGTGTCTGCTAGCTTGGGTTCCAGCTCTGATCCTCTGGTAATCACCTTTAAATCATCTAGAACCTATTCTAGATGTCTCCACCATGCAATATAATTATCCCCATTTAAGGGGTCAATCTTGTACATGTTTGATATAATTGACATAATAGATGTGGGGGGTAGTATGGTCAAATAAGATGGAATATAGATATGGATTGTTATCTAGTTACAGCTAGGGCCCATAACCTGTAGATTCAGGGATTAAATGAATTAATATATCGAGAACTCTCAAGTTTGTATCTACCAGATCTCATCGTTGATATACAGTAGATCTATACTACTAATGTCGTTCTTTGGCTATGCAACATCGTCATCAATCACTAAGCTACTTATCTACATGCTTGTTATACCAGGGTCCTGCCGTACCAGCCTCTGCGGTTGTATGCGGCATATTCGCGACCGTATTGCCGGTTGTCTCAACAGGACAGTGACCCCAAAACCTTAGCAGGAAATAAGGGAGGAGGGGGGTGGGGGTGTGTGGGTCATGGTAAAGGTTGCTACATCCCCACACTACCTGCTAGATAATGACCTGACTAGATAATGAATGATCAGGTGTCGTTAGCCGATTCCCCTCCTTGGCACCAAAAAAAAAAGACTCCAAGGTTGTCAGGTGACCCATAAGTATGCATATTGATTAATATCGGTGATAGAGGCACGTATGTATTATTATCAAGAGAAATATTTATCATGCAAGGACTGTGTTTTTTGAGTTCAGAACTCGATTCATCCCGTGCTAGAGTTCATTGCAACACAATTTGAATTTGTGAGAAGTTAGAAAACAAGACTGGTATGAGGAACATTCTCTACTCGAATATTTCAGGTATCTGTATTAGTGAGTACGTTTGTGTCGTTCTTCATCAACTTCCTCTCGAAACTAGCAATCGGTGGCCAAGCTCACAAACATCACGTTCCTCTATATCACGCGTACTCTCTCCTCTGAATCACACCTTACATATGGACTGTGATTGTGCACGATACCCCAAAGGTATCTACACAGGTAACACCAACAGAACCACGCAATCTATAGAATAATACATGTATCCAGGTGACAATAGCACCAGGTCATATACCACAAAACTACAAGCACAGCTAGAAAAATCACCCAAACTTTAGAAACAGGTTGTCAAAACAGAAAGAGGACACGAGAATCAGGCAGATCCATCAGTCCCTCGCGTGTATTCTTCTATGACTGACAATGGTTCCAGGTAAGTCCCAACGGGATGGTAGGGAACATTGAGCCTTGAAAAGACAAACAAGCCATCAGAGAGTGAAGACTGAATATAGAGAATAATCCCCACCCAAAAGCTTGCGGCCCCCCGTTCCTGAGTCCCTCAGGTGTCGTCCACAAGGGAGTCCCCGCTAGAGCCAGCACGGAAACCCGAAGCTACATACATAGGGAAGATAAACGTCCGGCCTTATATACGTATATTAGGCGTGCAGGTTCGCAGATGCCACTTACACCGTAACGGTACTCGTGAGTGCCCAGACTCGAGCCAGATTGTGCGTCTAGCACAGTTATAAGATCGGGTACAACAGCTAGCATCTTCTTTGAGGGGGAGGGACCGTGTGTCAAGAGCTCAGCGGTGAGATTTTCGTTTTGAAACGATATTAGAAGACGGGTTTTGGGATCGAAAGTGTCGGACGCGCTGGACGTGCCTTCCTCTTCGTCACTAAGGAGGGGTACCACTGGGGGAAGCATATGTGTCTGTGAGCGACTGTCTCACGCGCACGGAAGTCACGTACTAGTGACAGAACCCCACTGGCAGGTATAAGCGAACGCTGAAAAAAAAAAGAGAGTAAATGCGTATTCGAACTCACCGTAAAGCCAGCCCTAACCTCTCGCTGCACATCGATTATTTTCCCTTTGAACAGAAGTTTGCCGTTTTGTAGCTTCAAGATAGCACCCGGGATGCCCTGAATATCACTAAACAATGAAAACCGAAAAAAGAAACATCTGTTCAAGGACGTCATCTCCAAGTATCATCCAACACACTTTCTCTGCCTCTGCTGGGCGACAACGCGACCAATGCGCCACGCTTGGGAAACGGTCCTAGTAACACCATATTTTCGACATATTTCAGCCGTCAGGGGCGCCATGGACACGCCAGCCTTGCTGCCCAAGTCAGTGCAAACGCCGCGCAATCTGTCATAGGTACTTTGTACACGTTATGAAAATATATATTCAAGAACCACACCCACATCGTCTCCACCATGTATTGGTTTGATGTCGATGGCAATACCTGATCGAATCGAGATGCAATCATTGCAGTGCACTGTAATAATGAAAACTTTATGCTTACAACAGAGTTCCCTACCCCGTCAGCTATCGCACAGGGTGTGAGGCTGTCTGGGACGTCATATGCAGCAGGCATACTCTGACACCACCTAGCAGTCAATAAGAGTATTTGTTAGAAATAGAATTATTGACTGACCTGCCACATGTTACTGTTGAAAGTGGCCTTGGGTTAAAAAGTGAGTGTCTTTATAAACCTAACACGCACGGATAAGCCCTCCCCATCAGATCACCGTCAAAAACAGGGACATCGAGATGCTTTGCAGAGGCCAGAATCATTGGTTGTATCCCTAGGGGTATAGTGAATATGCTAGTGCAGATTGCGAAAGACAATCATACCGTTTCCACCACCTATCTCATCTCTTCCAGATTTCATGGCGTGAGCGACTCGTATGTACCCTAGCCAGATGATACCTCACGAGATGATAGCCGCAGGCTTGCCCAAATTCATAAAACGTGCCAAGTTTTTACACGCCGTCGCAATCTCATTACCCGCTTGAATTCTTTCGTTTGACACCGACGGTGAGCTAGTAGTTCAAACGTTGAATGAAGGAGCTTAAAGTTCTAGCTTTGGAATATCAACTTTACCCCATGAAATGTCCACGAAATATCTGGATGACATGTTATGAGCCGTGTTTCAGGCTTCACTCTCATTAGGAAACTATGACCTACAATAGCATCGTCAGGTAAGCTGTCATGCGAAATAACACGGATATTTCCCCCGTCTCGGAGGATTTGTCGAGCCCTTGATAATGTTAGAATGAATGCCAGCAGTCGGCGAGTGGTCCAAATTAGGGCTCACATGATATAAGGCGGATAAGGACTCCCGCCACCGCCTGTTCCCAAGATACCACAACCTTCAGCAATCCACTCTAACCAACGAAAAAAATGATGTTTCATCTGTTGTAAACTTATCCAAACTGGGGCAATTTTCATACCTAGATCAAGCTCGCTAAGGATCCACTCTCCCTTTTCATTTATATAAGGAATATAGGTCTCTACGTCGACCCTGTTGGTATGATCGCTTTCCGGTTCCGGCTTCTCGCTTTCGTCTTCATCCAGATATTCATCGGGTACTTCAATTGAACCAGAGCTAATTGCTGAGGTAGGATCAAGCTGAAGGGGGTTGGGGATCAGTGGTCAGCGGGTAATCAGCTTTTCTACAGTTAATTGTACAGACTTCTCCAACGACTTTCACAATCAGTCTAGTTGCCTTGTTAGTCACATACTAGTCGCGGGAATCATTCTTAGTCAGTTGCATGTCGAAACGAGGGTGACACCTCAAATTAAAGTCTACCAACCTGGACTGGCAAATTCTCCATCTCCACGACCTTGATCGTATCAGGCTTAGCTCCAGCACGCACCGCACGTTCCGTAGCAACATCCGTACACCGTTTCAAAGCCGTAGCCAAGTCCAAATTTTGCAAAATCTCAATCGTGTCTAGATTCTTAGATATCTCAGTATCTCAAAACACCTTTTTGCCGTGTTACAAGAGAAAACTCGCCTACTTCCCCCGCAACATTGGCGACGCAAGCACCCACAGCGTTTGCGCAAGAAAAGAACGGAGGTCGTATTAATTCTAGCGCAGTGTTTTTTTCAGCCATAATAAAACTTATCCCATGTCCAGGATGCTCACCGCCCACACCGTCGAGCTCCGTTGGTGCTATAACACTCCCGCCACCAACCAGGAGGACCGTAGCGGGCTCCGGGGTGGTTTTCATGCCTGCGCCGTAACGAAGAAATGTAAATCCACCAGGATTTCACGGTAAACAAGACACCTACGATCTATCACGTCCTCTAGAAGCTTCTTGATCGTCAACTTCGCTCCATCAATTACTTCTGCCGATATCGTGCCGTCCTTGACTTTGTTAGGATCTCCGATAGAGAGAGACGGGTCCCCTGCGACCATGACATCCGTAGCTGTGAGAGTCGACCCGCCAAACACAAGTGCGTCTGTCAATAATTGATACCCGGTAGAGCTTTCAAAAAAAAAAAAGGTCAATCACAACCGCATCGAACTAAAAAAACCAACCCACTCAGGGCCAACGGTAATCACAGATGACTGGTCCTCTATGCGAGTCTTGATGTGGACACGGGAACCCCCGCCCAGTCCGATAGAGAATACATCTGGCATGGAGAAGCTATCTAGCGTTTAAGCATTCTGTCCAACAATGAAAAAATAAGAATATCACTTCGTCCGCACTCCCCCAACCTTAATGAATGCTGCAGCCTGTCGCGGAAATCCACTAGGAAGTAGCTTTACTCACGACAAAAGGAAACTATGTCAACTCGTAGTGTGACAAACAGAAAACGATCCCACTCACCACGCCGACATCCGTAGTTGTCCCACCAATCTGCAAAAAAAAAANNNAAAAAAAACCTTTAGCATTACCGTATCCTCAGGCTTCGGGAACAAACCATTTACGCACATCGACAACTATAACATTTCTCCCATCGCTATTTTTCACTATACTTGTGTCTGTCGCTCCCATACCTGCGAGGAAACTGGCGCCACGCATCGAATTTGTAGCTCCGGAAGAAAAGGTACGGATGGGAAGGCGTGCAGCGGCCCTACCATTAACAATTAACAATCCGACATTGAACACAGGATCAGCAGGCAGTCATTCATTACAAGCAGCCCCCCACGCTCAACTCACTCCAAAGAGGTCAAAGTTCCATCATTTTGCGTCAAGAACAGTGGGCAAGTGAGTCCAAGGCTCCGCATGGCGCGCTGAAAACCAGAAATGGTGCGTCGAGCAAAGGCGAGAATGGACGCATTGAGGATCGAAGCGTTCTCCCGTTCCAATAAGCCAACCTTTCCGACTACGGAATATAAATCATCTTCCCAAGCTTTTAAAGTAACTCTTTGACAATGATCGTACCATCCCGTGAACACACAATATCTACCGATGGACCGAGTATTTTGGACATAATGTCCCTGGCACGTTCTTCTTGACTAGATCCCTGATGGTATCGTTATCGTTATTACTGTATACCAAAAAAATAATATCCGGGATCATTGCGTCTTACGTCGTTCTTGTCCAGTGGAGAGTATATTCCGACGATAGTTACAGCCTTCAATCCAAGCCGCTGGATTTTAATACTTTCATTAACAAGTTCATCACGATCTATCTTGAGAAGAAGCAAAACTCGTCCGTTCAAGATGTCTTTAGAATCTATACATGACGGCCTACCTCGTTGATCAGACTCCCGTCAATCTGCAGTCCACCTTTGAGGATCGCTGCATGGCCTTGCATGACAGAACGCAAGGACGACGGAAAATCCAAGAATGGTGGACACTCCTGAGAAAAAAAAAAAACAGCAAAGAGATAAAACTCGGGTGCCGAAAGTTCACTCTATCAATATTTACCGCCGTATAGGGTGCTCCCAACCTAATTACAGCCACCTTAGACAATCGGCGTGGATCAGCCTCGACGACTGCGTCTATTTTTTTTTTTGTTCAACCCGTCCATCAGTTCGCTCCTAGCAAAATTGACGGTAAAAAACCAATTTACTCATGAAATGCGTCGCTATGTAAAGCAAGTAAGTCTCTCATCTTCTTCCGCGCGCAATCTCAGACAGAAAAGGAAAGAAGAAGAAAACAAAGGAAGAGAAAAAAAAGGATCGCTGCTCACTTCCAATCATCAAACTGGCTATACTTTCCGGCGGAACGAGGGTTTCTTTAAGAACAGCCCCGACGGCCACTTCGATCCCATGGCTGATGTTCCGCGTGGTTGGATGTTTGCAAGACGCCATAACGCCATGGTCCGGTCGAGATAATGCTTCTGGATCTACACAAAGGAGGACAGAGTCCGTGTTCGTTCCTGACGATCCAAAATGGTCAGGAAACCTTAGCCTCTGCAACAGATAGCAGCACGTCCGAGTCGCCCGAACAGGTTGAGGGAGAGAGAGTTCTGCGCTTACCCCCGACGTCCACACCGATACGATACATCTGGCTTGCACTTGAAACCACCGACATATAGATTCAGTTCCAACACACTACAGCTGCAACACGGACCCGTGTGGGATAAAACAAACAAAATTGGTCAAGGCAAAATTATGTTCCTATTCGGCTGGTGGCAAGTCTGAGATAACAGAGTGTAATAATATGCTACATACGAATCACTCCACAAGACTATGGTTCTTGATAATGAATCAAAGTTCCAAAGCGTAGCAACCCAACTCCATGGAGCTAGCAGGGGCACGTGACACTTGGCTGCAAAATCTGATCCCGGTTCGCCACTCTACAGCTCACGAGTCTAAAACTTGTTACAGTAATTTTGGCTTGTTACTAGTAATAAAATAATAACTACCCTGGCTTAGAATTTAATTCTGGTGTGACGTTTTCCAAGTGTATAACATTTCATCAAGATTAATGACAGCAAGTAAAGCGCAATTGAAACGACTGATGCAAAAAAAGAAGAAAAAAAAAAACAAGAACAAGAAACAAAGAAAACATGAAACTATGGAGAAACGATTGCAGATTCAAAAACAATACACCATGACACCCGGGGATCATCCAGACCCTAGCACGATCATCACACACATACATTTACCGCAGCTCTCTCAACCGATTCATGACCCCCTGCATATCCTCGGTGCTAGCCTTCTGCTTTCGCTCGACCAATGTCGGTGTCCCCGCACGCCCGGCGCGCGACACACTCACAACCCGCTTAATCACGCCCTTTCGCTGCACGTGCACCGCCGTTGTCGTCGACGCTTGCCGCACCGTCGTGGGGCCGAGAGTGTGCAAGGGAGTAGGCGTCGTGCGTCCGTCACCGCCACTCATCGCGTGCAGTTTCTCTCCTTCTCCCTCTTCCGTAGTAAATCCGTACACGTAGGGTATATCCACAGGGTCTTTCGCGGGATATCCGGCGAAGGGTGGCGGACTTGGGGGCACTCCCGTATCCCGGAAGGTGTCCGTTAGCGGGGTGCGAAGCGCAAGGGGATTCGGGTGCGACTTGAGACGCTGCGACGGTGACGTCGTTGTCGTGGCAGTAGTTGTAATCATATTTGTAGGAGTGTTCGTTTTTAGTGACGTGTCGGTGGGATCATTGGAAAGGTACGCGGTTTTCACGGAAATTCCTTGGAAATGAGCGTGTGCGCGCGCGGGTGCCGGGGGAGAAGGGGCGTCGTCGTCCAGGGGAGTGGAGGGCTGATTCGTGGGCGAGCTCGACGTCGAGCCCGATACCAGAGTAGGGGTCGAAGTCGACCCGGTCTGTTTCTCCGAATCCCCAAATAGTGCAGGGGCCTCGCCGGGTTGCAGCTGCGACAGGAGATCCAGACTCGCGCTGCGCCTGTGCAGCGCCGTCCGTGCCTTAGACGTGATCGTAGTCGATATTGAGGCGTGCGTAGGGAGCATGGGAAGCCTAGGGAGCGTTTTTGACCGCCCCTCACCGTCCCTGAACCCATTCGTGCTACCCGTAGCACCACCAGTCCTTTCCCCACTTGCAGTATGTGGGCGTGTCTGCTGTTGTTCTGGTTCTTCACTTGTCGCACCTGCTCCCGCTGCCATCGCCGCGACTTTCGCAACCGCTGCCACTGTCATCATGGACACTGACCCCTTACCAGTACCCTCTCTCGACCCTGTTGCTTTGAAGGTTGTGGGGATGCGTTCCCCTCCATCCCCGCTAGCCCAATTGCCCGCTTTCCCGCTCAGGTCCCCACCCTGACTCCATCCCTCAGCTTTTGCCCTCCCTTTTCCGTCTCCGCCACTTGAACCAGAACCAATATCTCCTGAACGAGTTCTGTCGGCTTGACTCTCTGGAAACACCACCATAGACTCGAACAACTCGCGATACGACACCCGAAAGACGCGCTCGAGGCATGCTGCCCGGCGGCGCTGGAGGATGTCGAGAGGGGTTGATGAGTTAGTCTGTGATGAAGAGGTATTGGGCGAAGAAGCCGAGGATGAGAGCGGGGACGGCGATGCGTTGCGTGCGCGGGTGGAGGGGGCGTCAAAATGAGCGTTAGAGGATGTCTGTTGCCCGTCCTGTTCCATCGGTGGTGAGGGAAGCGACTGGCTAACTACAGGATGCGGCGAGGGAGTCCGTCGGCGCGGGCGTGAGGTAGGAGGTGGAGTCGGAAGGGGAAGGGACGTGCTACGAGAGTTTGCATTTATAGGCGCGAGCGTGAGGTCAGAAGTCAAATGCTGCTTTTGCCTCAATTTGTTCCTCTTCTCTCTTCTACCCTCCCGCTCGCCACTCTTTTGCTCCTTTCCCTTCCCTTTCTCCCTCATCGTTGTACCTGGGCTCCAACGCTTTACATTATCCTCGTATGGCCACTCGGGGTCTCCACCATTGGGGTCTCCTGAGTCGAGATCTTGAGAGAGAGAGAGGAGGTCAAAAAGGGTGTCGAGATCCTGTGGAAGGGCGTTCGGTCAGTGTCAATGAGCCAATAGATAGTTTGCTAGAGAAGAGTGGAAATTTTTGGAAAATGAGAAGATAAGGGTGGATTATATGGAGTGGAAATGAATAAAAGAGCAGAAACAGGAAACATATTTTAAAAAATAATAAAAATAAAGTCTAAGAAACTTCGTCACGGGTCTGTCACACGATCGAGGATCTGATCGATCATGCGCGTCTATAATGGGCCACAATGACGTTATAGGTACGCGAGATATGCGCGCCCCAACGAGCAAATGGAAACACGCACCTGATCAATCATGTACGCTAGTCCTGCCATACTCCTCGTATCAAGTTTACCCTTCTTGATTGGCGTGTCCGCTTCCGCGTCGTGGCTCGGAGGGCCAAATATCTGCGGTGGGAGGTATTAGTGTTGTTGAGAACGAATAACGAGGTTGCTCTCACATGTGCCATACGGGTCGCCCGGCTGAGGTTCACACGAGGCGTCGGGTCCAGCGTGCCGGGCTCACTGACATGTTTGTACGTTCCTCCGTCGTTCCCGGTCATTCCGTCGACCTCGCTATCCCGCGGAGGATACGTTAGCACCCGCGCGCGCCCACTGTAACCGGCAACTGCGCTCTTGTCCGACCCGCGCGACCCTCCCGAGTCGTTGCTTGCAATGCGCACGACCGATAGCCCGGAGTGCACGTGTGTAGGTGGGGCAGACATGCAGGTGAGCGAGTCGTCGCTGCTGCTGCCTCTCCGCAGGGCGCCCGTGCTGCGCCACAAGCTGCGCCCTGCGGTCCCCACTCCCATGCCCGAGCCCGTCGTAGGAAATTTCTTGAGCAGGGCCTC
>QLPG01022383.1:0-11948 GCA_003314385.1 Gomphus sp. MG54 | reverse complement strand
TGACTGGTGCAGTAACCAAAAAGTGAAATGCTCCTACATGCCACCAAAGCCTGAAAAGGATAAGAAAGAGGAAAAGAGAAGTTGACAAGTCATCAAGAACTCAGATGAGATGGCCAGATTGCAGAGACGCAGTCCCTTTAGGAATCAGGCCAAGGGGAGGTCAGGTGTTCATCAATCTCAGTGCAATAGATTAGTGAACATAGCAGGGGGTGGGGGGAACTGAGCCATCTCAGAGAAATATCAGGTCATGGACAACATATTTTCTGAAGATTCTTCTTTAACCAATCCAAGGATTGGGGTGTGAGAGGAAGCTGACATAGAATATATACTCACAACCTATGATGGAGTTTGAGCCTATGATGGAGTTTGAGTCAAATAGACTACAAAGGATAATAAGGTTGGGTGTTAAGACTGTGCTGGTGTGATCTCAGGCACTAGTGCAATAACACCTTTGGTCACAGTGTGGATGGGTTTGGCTTGGTCCAATGAGCCAAGCAGATGTGGCTTGGCTTCAGCGTACTTGCATTGTACCCTCCTATCCCTGCTGCCACTGTATTTCAGATGGAGTTCAGGAGAAGACCAAGAGTGTGGGTACTGAATGTGGATGCTGACATAGAGGAAATAGATGCATGTGTAACTTAGGTGAAAGATGACCATCACAGCCCTAGGGGCAGCACAGCTTTACCTCACACATGTGTGGAAGTTGTATGGGTTACCAAAATAAGTGGTCTTGATCCAAGGTCCACAGTTCCTCTCAGAGTTCACCCAAGAACTTTACTGGCTCCTTGGAATAAAACTTATGGCCACCACAGCCTACTACTATCTACAAGGAGACAGCTAGACCAAACACATTGACCAAGATCTAGAACAGTACCTCTAAGTATTTGTATTTGATAACAAGCATCAAGATGATTAGGATAATCTCCTGCCTATGGCTAAGTTCCAGTATAACAACCATGTTGTTAGGATATGAAAATGATGTAGTTGTAATTCTGTCAAGTCCATGATACCAAGCTGCAGTTCATTCAGCAGTACTGACCAAACAACCCTTACCGTTTAATCCAACACACCAGTGACAAGTCATTCCTCACTAGTATGTGGTCTCAGCTTAGTAGATTCAGCACATCGTTTGTCTACTCTCCCTACCCCATCCCCTCTATTCCCTATTGTTCATTTCCTCCCTATCCTTCTCCCTACCTGTTTCTCTTTGGGACAATTGGCATTCACCTATTATTTGGTCACAGCCCTATTGTATTATGTTCGGCCAATTTTCCATTGTTCTATTCTCACCTGCTCTCCCATTATTCTATTCTCAGCCATACCTCATTATTCTATTCTCATTTACATCCCTTAATATATTCTTGATCATTGTGGACAATACCTCCATATAATTCTACATACCTTATTGTTCTCCATTCCTTATTCCACATTTCACTTCTTAACCTATATAAGTAGCGCATATATGTAGATATTTCCTCATTCTGGATATCAACTTGGCATAGGTCTCCTTGTCTACTCTCCTCTCATCTGAAGTCCTTACTTGGGCTGGTACCCTCAGCACCCTTCCAGGTACTCCTTCTGTTTGAAATCAGTGGCACAACGCATAAGTATGTTAAAGCCAAGCCACCCAGAATTAGTCTCTAGGACTTGGCCAATCCCCGACAACATTGTGAAGCTGGCACTATTGCAATAGCACTCGGCCCATGCATGGTTGGCATTCCCAATGCCTGACAAATTCCTAAGTAATATCTCCCAGCGTAGTAACAATGGTGAGGTTCTGAATAGGGTATGGTACGGCTTCAACTTATGTATTACACCTATCAGACAATACTGGACCCTAATTTCATATAGACAGAAAATGTAATAGCATGACAGAAATTAAGATGGAGGTGAATGGGGGAATCCAGGTGATATTCTGACTGAAGAGCAAACTACTGAATGTATAAGATCTTATACTACTTGCTTATTTACAAGGAGTTGAATAGATTCCTATAATAGATAAGAAAGTCTGAAGATCAAAAGTACAAGAGTAGAATACTATGTCCCAATCTTGATCTCTTCTATGATAGTGTGAGATGACTCATCATCCTGATACCTGGTGGAGTTACCCTAGAAATAGAAATGACAGAATGGAAATGCGAATAGAGAAAGTAGAGCAGAACATATAAGGAAATATTAAAAGTCATAATGGTAAAGTGGTTAATAGAAAGACTGAGAATGAATATGTAAGCATATGGAGGATAGATGTAATACAGTAAGTGGAGCATATTGAATGTTACATGCAATGCTAAGATGGAATAGGCTAAATACATGGTGTACTGAATTCAAAGGCTGATGGAGCATATGGCTGAATAGGCAAATGAGGCTGAGTTAGGCCGAATATGACTGGCCTGATTAATTGGGGATGCTGGCCTAGTAGTTCCTAATACATATGCATTCTGTTGAGACTAATACTGGTAAGCATAGAACACAGGGTTGTGTGAGATGCTTTGGTTGATAAAGCTAATAGGGAGTTAGTAATCTCAGGCATTGCTGACTAAGTAGAGTGATGGGAATTTAGTAGTCTCAGTCATCAATAACTGAGATAGTATAAGAAGCCGACATATAGTTAGACATACCTTAGTGAACTGTCCTTTTACTGAAGTATATACTCTTGTATGCACTAAGTATTAGAAACCACATGCCGGCATGCCCGATTATTCATTTCAGCCCGCTCAGCCTATTTCTGCCCTCACTTGCCTATTCAACTATATACCCTCAGCCCACAAACTATATGTACCTTATGTATCCATCTTGGTGTCACATGCACCTGTCAATACACTCTACTCATTTATATCAATCTCCATATGCTTGCAAATCCATTTTCACTTCATAAATTCATTTATGTTTAATATCCTTTTCATTATATTCTGCTTCACTTTCCTTATTTGCAATTCCATTCTATCTCTAATATCCAATCCGCTACTACATTCCTTATAGGGTAACTCTATTGGGAATTGGGGTGACACGTCACCCTTCAATGCCACAGAGGAGATCAAGATTGGGACATAGTATTTCTGTACTTGCTTTTCAAGATCCTCGGACTTTCTTATCTAGTATAGGAATCTAGTCAACTCCTTGTAGATTTGAAAGTAGTATAAAGATCTTGTACATTCAGTAGTTCAGTCCTCAGTCAGATAATCAACTTTGATTTCAACTAAGCTTTCTTCTGTCTCACTATTCTAAAATTAGGGACCAGTGTGATCTGGTGGGTGAAACATATCTTGCCCTACTCTGAACCTTGCCATTGTTTATCTTTGGGAGATATTCTTTAATTATGAATACATCATTCTCTTACATCATAACACTAAGAGAGTGTGTAGGCTCATTACACTTTATTAGGGAGTAGCACAGTGTAGAGTTGCTTTAGGTAATAAATACCTAAAAGCCTGCATGCACTGGTCCTTTTCTGTGGCAGGATATAACACAGTTGTTCAGCACAGCTGGAATATAATCTGTGACATGGCAATGTACAAACAAAAATAGAATGTGAGTGATTAGGATGTGATGTGACAGGGACGTGACCTGAGACACAAATGTGTCATGCTGACTAAGACTTGGACTTTGGCTTTGGACTTGAATACAATAGTCTAGATGTTTCTAGACTAGTCTTGACTTGGGGCTTTAACTTGTGAACTTTTTATTACAGAGGTGAGCCAGAGGCCTTTATATACAAAAACCAAGCAATGATGCAAAACGATGCAAGAGGTTGGCTATGTCAGTTGAATGACAAAGCACAAGAACCAAGTATACAAAAGAGGAAACTATAGAGAACCTCTGGAGAAATGGTATAGCATCGAGGCTGCATGAATAGAGGCTAGAGGCTATGATAGGGGAAGACTAACCAAAAAGGTAAGGATGATGAGTAACAATGAGAAAAGACCAACAGAATAGGAAATAGGTCTGAGTCAAGCCAAGAAAAGAGGAAACATATAAAAGAAACAATAAGGAAGTCTATCAATAAACATCTATCAACCTTGTCTACTATTCCTGATGGGCCTTAGGGTGAGTCAGGGGACTGAGTCATCTCAGAGTATTTCCAGGTCACAGGCAACATATGTATCTTCTGCAATTTCTCCAGTATTCAATCCAAGGATAGGGGTCTGGAAGTAGGAGGACTAATGGGTATACGGTCGTGCACTCTCATTTTATATTTAAGAGTGAGTGGAATGGAGTGGGCAGAGTAATCAGGATGGGATAGTGCCCTGAACTCTGCCTCATATTCCACTCTACTCCTATCACGATATGCTTGTCTAGACATCATTCCAAGAAATATGTATGGTTCTTGGCTTTCTGGAAGATAGCCTGCATCTCCTATCGCATATGACTGAGTGTAGATTGGATGGGATCTTCTTCTGAGTGAGAAATGTGCTGGGGGATGTACGTGAAGATAATGATATGTTAATGATTCTGCCCAGATATGTGTGTCCTAGGTGTTGTAGCATTGTATGGTGTTGTAGCATTGTATGGGAGTGAGCTCTGAAGAAGACATGACAATATAATGGGAATCTGAAGATTGGAGTACTGAATATAATAGTTGGCTATGTGATGTGGCAACAGTGAAGGTGATATAGGATGAGCACCATCAGAGTTAAATTTGGAACATGGTTGAGATCAATCGCTTTACTGTCAATGGGTTAGGCTAACCAGCATGGGTTACCAGGTTAGATGCCCTTGGGTTTGGGTACAGGTCAAGCCAAGAGCACCCATGGCCGAGGCCCAACCTGGTGCCTCACAAAAGAAAATATATAAAAGACTTATAAACATTTTCTTCATATCCTATCCTATCCTTACCTTACCCTTACCTTACCCTTACCTTACCCTTACCTTACCCTTACCTTACCCTTACCTTACCCTTACCTTACCCTTACCTTACCCTTACCTTACCCTTACCTTACCCTTACCTTGCCTTTACCTTATCCTTGCCTTACCCTTACCTTACCCTTACCTTACCCTTACCTTGCCTTTACCTTACCCTTACCTTACCCTCCTTACCTTGCCCTTACTTTACCCTTACCCTACCCTTACCTTACCCTTACTGAATAGTATAGGAATAGTACAGGAATAGTATGGGAATAGTATGGGAATAGTTTATGAATAGTATGTGAATAGTACATGAATGGTATGTGAATAGTACATGAATGGTACATGAATAGTACACGAATAGTACATGAATAGTTACCTTACTATTTCCTTTCTAGACAATTCAGATTCAGCTTCATTCCTTTTTAAGCCTTATAGTCTAGACTGTTAGAACCAGGGACTATTGAGTCATTTAATATATATCTTCAATATTACAACTGCAGTATCCCCCCCAATCATTCCCAGACCAAGGCACAACTTTATACCAAAACTCTGTCAAAAATTTCAAAAACATTTTTTCCCCTTGCTTCTATCTAAACTGTTGGCTGAAAATAAACCAACACAACAGCTCTGCCCAGTAGATGTGAAAACTTAATGCTATGTGCCATGTGCTGTCATTATTGTACAATGTCCCAAACGGTAGCCATACGTGTGTTATTATTTTATAGCAGCAACCCATCTGTATGTGCCCATGTCCAATAACTTATGTAAGATAAAAGGTTATGGGGGAAGAGGGGATGAACCTGGTTACAGAAATGAAAAGCCAACTATGGCTACCCACCAAGCAGCAATTTCCTTATCAATTCACTTGGCATGCTAAGGACTAGCTTCTAAAGTTCTCAGCAGTTTTGGAATTTACCTTATGTTTGCTTGGTGTGATGATAAGAGATAAATGATTGCAGTGGGCACCAAGCTTCCTTACTCTATGCCATGTCATACCCCACCAGATGCTCTCAACAGCCAATGTCCCAACCGTCAATGCCTCTGCAGTGGCTAGGTAGGCCTATCAAATGTATGCCGGATATGATAATCCAAGAGAACCCCAACACCCTCCCACCAGAAAGTACTCCACTTCCCGAGGAACACTGGCACCTGTTTCCATTTCCACCCCCATCCCTCATGCCCCCCTTTGATATATCACCGGCACCATCTCCATTCCCCCATGGTGCTGATTTGCAAGTGGCTTTCAGCCACAGATGTTAGAACACAGCCAGAAATGCACACTACAACAGCTGCTCAGGTTTGTCAGATGCCTGTTGCAGATCAGCTCTGTACTGTGTGACGATCCAAATTTATGTGGGAAAAGCTTATAGCATATGGTAGTCTGAAAGGCCCAGTTGCTACACCATGAGGAACTTACATTAATATTCCCATGAATTTAGGAGTGGGTTTTGCATCACACCATCTACCTGGCCCCATACTTAACTCCAAGGGCTGGCTCACATCATTTGGACACATTGGGAAGGATATACTGGCATATAGTCTTCCATTCAGTTTATCCTCAATTATATTCTACTTTCATCTTCCCCCCTATGGCCCATCATATCAGGCTCTCTAAATCAGGCAATCAATGGGATTTGAACAAACTAAAATCCTACAACATCTCAATCATTGAAAGAGACGAGAATGACTTCTTTATCAGACCACTTCTACAGTATGCCAGCCCCATTGGTTTCATCCAATATGAAACTTATGTTCAGGGGCTTGACGCTTCTTCGCTTGTACTGATTAAGTGTCTCAATCTTGCTTTTAAAATCCAGGAGGGTGAGGAATCAGTAGTGGATGGTTTTGTTGCAGAGCTTTTATAAGCATTGGGTTATGAGATGGACAGAATGGTCATATGGACGTGAAAGAATCTTCGGTTTAACATGTGTGGGGAGCTAGTATATGCAAAGACTAATGTCTGCATCCTGGATGCTGACTCAGAAATTTTGCTCCTGGTTCATGTCAAGCTTCAGATACTGATGAACTTCAGTACTGCCGAGGGGTGCTGCCGAAAGGTGAGGCGGACCATGGCCAAGTCCTGCAGGCCAAGAGTAGTGGGATTGGCTTCAATATACTCATGCATTGCACCCTACTTGCCATATGTACCACTGATTTGAAACAGACAGGTACTTGGGAGGATGCTGGTAATGCTGGTCCGAGTCGAGGACTTAACAGGAGGGAAGAAGGTAGAAGGGCCTAAGCCTAGTTGATACCCAGAATGAGGAAATATATACATGCATGTCCTACTTATATAGGTTAAGAAGTGACATGTGGAATAAGGAATGTGGAATAATAAGATATGTAGAGCATGTGGTTATTGTCCACAACAAGTAAAATTAGAATGAAGGAATGTAAAACGGTGATAGAACAATAAAGGATAGAATAATAGAAATGTGGCCAAGGATAGGACAATAGGGAGTGACTGATTATAAAACAATGTAGCCATGGCCGAGGATAATACAAGGACAGGAAGTCCCGAGGCAGATTGAAGGGTAAGGAGTAGGTGTGGTGGGATTTAAATAGTACACAAATAGCATGCAAATAGTATGCAAAAAGTAAACAAATAGTACTTAAATAGTACATAAATAGTACATAATGCAAATAGTATGTGAATAGTATGCAAGGGGAAAGGTACCATATATTATAAATTTCCAGAATGCCTTTTTTTAGATGTTCTTGCTTTTGATACTGTCCATCAACTGTGGGTATTTTTCTTTCTCCCTTTGATTAAAAGTGGCTTACTACAGTAGTTTGATAAAATCACATCACATAGGAACAGTCTACACATGAATTGATTATTAAAGGAACTAAAATTATAGATTAAATTTCCAGATCACACTGTCATCACAAAGTTTAGATATTGACTTGTCTCTAACTTTAGTTAAGGTTAAGGTTGGACTGTCTTACCTCAGTGTTTGCGTGATGTCAAACCACTGAGGGAAACTATTCATACACTGTAACTACTTATAATATCTGAAGACAATAAACCAAATAAAAATGGAATAAAAAGAATGTCTTGCAGTTGCGTGAGACTTAAAACAGCCAATAATGGCCTTGCTTACTAATCAGGGATTTCAGGCGTGGCGGTTTGCTTTTCCAACACTCCCCCTCAAACCATTGATAGCCCAAGTTTGATGGTGAAATGCTTCACTTTCACAGACGGCAAGGCTTTAGTCAATGTATCGGCCACCATATCATCGGTGGGATAGTACACGAGGCGAATCAAGTCTCAATTATTTATATATTATTGTATTATGTCTTAAAATCAATACTTTACAGTAGAGGTACAATTTGCAAAGCTAATATAAGTAGTGTGTAAGGCTAGTACAAGCTATTATACTACTCTATTAAGGTATATATCTAGAGGTGATTTGGTGTTGGAAATATGAATAGTACATGAATAGTATATGAATCATACATGAATAGTATGTGAATAGTACAGGAATAGTATGGGAATAGTATATAATATATGAATAGTATATGAATGGTATGTGAATAGTTACCTTACTGTTTCCTTTCTAGACAATTCAGCTTTATTCCTTTTTAAGCTTTATAGTCTAGACCTTGCTTTTCCACCTATCCTGTCTATTCTGCCTTGGTATTTTTGCTCCACCTTCCTCTTATTAACAACTGGTATGCCTTACCCTTACCTTACCCTTACCTTACCCTTACCATACCTTACCCTTACCATACCTTACCCTTACCATACCTTACCCTTACCATACCTTACCCTTACCATACCTTACCCTTACCATACCATACCTTACCCATACCTTACCCATACCTTACCCTTACCTTACCCTTACCTTACCCTTACCTTGCTCCACCTTCCTCTTATTAACAACTGGTATGCCTTACCCTTACCTTACCCATACCTTACCCTTACCTTACCCTTACCTTACCCTTACCTTACCCTTACCTTACCCTTACCTTACCCTTACCTTACCCTTACCATACCTATCTTACCCTTACCTTACTTAGCAGCATCTTCCTTGTGTCATGATTACTATATACAGCTGGAACAATTGGATATTGAAGCTCCTAACTCTTTTCCATTATCAATCTTGATGACCTAAGCCTCTTCATAACATAGTAAGCCATTAAGAACAGAGATGTGCTATCAGGTCTTTCCCTTGATTGACAGACCTCTCTCCAGCTGTACTCCTCTAATACTACAATTCCTCCACCTGCTTGAGGATATATGTTTTTTAGTAACTGGAATTCTGCTTTATAGGAAAACTGGCCATCTTCTCTTTATTTCATTTTGATATCATGGAGTTGATATGCATTCTCTAAAGAAGATAAGATCTCCTATATCATATACATAGTTAGTGTATATTTTTTGAGGTGAAGTTGTTTGAACAAGGGTAATAGAGAATTGTGTATAGTGTTGTTTAGATTCTGTTTCATATTCTTTTATATCAAATGTGTAGAGGATTCTGAACTTTGTGACATTAGAGTAGTGGTATGACTAGTACTCACTCTCTTATACCCTCTGGTACTTGCTCTCTCACACCCTCTGGGACTGACACAGTCTTATCTAGGTCTTTATATATATTCTTGAAAACATCTTTAATGAGCTATGAGAGAGGATCCAACTGCCAAATGGAAGAAACTGGCACTGTTCTATTGAAGCCATTAAGGACCAATATAATTTCAGGAATTTTATAGAAGAAGATTGGATTGCAATATCAGTTAAGACTATACAGACTCATACCAATTGCATTGGTAAGTTAGTACTTGCTCTCTCACACCCTCTGGTACTCACTCTCACATACCCTCTGGTACTTGCTCTCACACACCCCCTGGTACTTGCTCTCACACACCCTCTGGTACTTGCTCTCACACACCCTCTGGTACTTGCTCTCATACACCCTCTGGTACTTTCTCTCTCACACCCTCTGGTACTTGCTCTTTCATACCCTCTGGTTAGAAAACATATTTCCTTATTTCATTCTTATTATAAAGTTAAATTCATGCAGTTACATAATATGGACATCAATATAAAGATGCTAATAGAGCTTAAACCCCAGCTTATCAATGATCATATTCTT
This sequence comes from Gomphus sp. MG54, assembly GCA_003314385.1. Classification (NCBI taxonomy): domain Eukaryota; kingdom Fungi; phylum Basidiomycota; class Agaricomycetes; order Gomphales; family Gomphaceae; genus Gomphus; species Gomphus sp. MG54. The sequence goes on along the minus strand of QLPG01022383.1, from coordinate 2,007 downwards.
GTTACCAACAGTGCTCCTGCCTACTCCACCTATACACATGAGATGCTAGCCTCACACCTGTGACACAGTCTTGTCCAGGTCTTTATATATATTCTTGAAAACATCCTTAATGAGCTATGAGAGAGGATCTAACTCTCAAATAGAAGAAACTGGCACTCTTCTATTGAGGCCATTAAAGACCAATATAATTTCAGGAAGTTTATAGAAGAAGATTGGATTGCAATAACAGTCAAGACTATACAGACTGTCAAGCTTCGGGTACTGATGGACTTTGGGACTGCTGAACCATTAGGTGGACAATGGCCAAGTCCTGCAGGCCAAGAGTAGTGGTGTTAGCTTCAACATACTCGTGCGTTGTGCCCTACTTGCCATACGTGCTACTGATTTGCAACAGACAGATACCCAGGAAGATGCTGGTGATGCCAGCCTGAGTTGAGGACTTAACAGAAGGGAAAAAGGTAGAAGGGCCTAAACCTAGTTGATACCCAGAATGAGGAAATATGTACATGCATGTCCTACTTATATAGGTTAAGAAGCAACATGTGGAATAAGGAATGTGGAATAATAAGGTATGCAGGGCATGTGGCTATTGTCCATAACGAGTATAATTAGAATGAAGGAATGTAAACAGGGATGGGACAATGAAAATAGAATAATAGGATCGTGGCCAAGGATAGGACAATAGGGAGTGGCCGATTATAACACAAGGGGGTCGTAGCCGAAGTTAAGACAAGGATAAGATGTCCCAAGGTAAGACAGGTTGGGGGACAAGGATTGGGAATAAGGGATGTGCTGAACCGGGGATGGTGTATTAAGTATGTTGCTTGGTCACCGGCTGGGTACATGGTCGGTACTGCTGAACTACCGGGCCTTGGTACATGCTCTTGACAATAACCATGAATATCAACACTGAGAAGTTACAAGGGTGCAAGGACTGAGATACAGATATGCTGCCTAGATTTGATGGTGTTATCAAGTGCATGAACAGTAAATTTGGAGCTTGACATTAAGAGCCTCATACTGCTACAGAAGTAATGTGGGGTGCGCTGTTGGATCATTGTCAAATGGATAGATCTCAGAAATTGTCAACTTAGTCTTGGAATTTTTAGTGTATATAAAAATACTCTGGCCATTGGTGCATGCCTCCCAACTTGCACCAAAGAAATACATTTTTCCCCAAAGCTATTGGATATGAGTAGGAAGATGAGTTTGATACATGTTGAGGCCAGTAAACTTACTTGTTTGATCAAGCAAACAGACACCGATCCCCTCACATTCCAGGTAAATTTCCTCCTGTGTGCTGTAGTTATCTAACCAAAGAATATGTTCTCAAAATGCTGATCTGTATAAGACTACCATGTCTTGACTTCCTTGATGGCCACATGGTCATGCTGCTTAGGAGATATGTACAGGATGAAATCTGGGAATCCAGCATTTTCTCTGAGGCCTGGTATCATGTGTACCTTTGGACAACTTCTATCCCATTGAGGATAAAAGGGTGCAGCTGGAGGTGAGACACATGGGTACTGATTAGGCTTCCTGGCAGAGAGGAAGGGTTTACTAGCAACCACAATGCAAACAGCACCCCATCTCAGGTGCGCCCAGGTACACATCTGCCTTAGGTATAGATGACATATACATACAGGTGAATGCACGGGCTTCCCAGGAGACAGGATGGTTTTACCAGTGACCCTAATGCAAATAGCACCCAACCTCAGGTGCACCCAGATGCACATCTGCCTTAGGTATACACATACAGGCATGTGCAAATAGTACATGAATAGTACCCAAATAGTATGTAAATAGTACATGAATAGTATTTGAATAGTACGTGAATAGTACATGAATAGTATGTGAATAGTATGTGAATAGTATGTGAATATTATGTGAATATTATGTGAATAGTACACAAATAGTAAATGAATAGTACATGAATAGTATGCAAATCAGTATGTGAATAGTACATGAATAGTATGTGAATAGTACATGAATAGTATGTGAATAGTA
>QLPG01022336.1:0-14613 GCA_003314385.1 Gomphus sp. MG54 | reverse complement strand
ATTATTGAGATACTAAATCTATAGGGGTAGAGCCTAGGCTGTACTGTGTAAATCTGTGCACATCCCATCCTGAAGACGTGTTGGTATTGACACATCAATAATGACATGCATTCGGTGCATGTTGGCGCGAATACGGTGCACGTGCGATACAGGGACGGTTTGTGTGTGGCGCAAGTGTGGTATGAGGGAGGTTATGGATGTTGTGTGCGGCGCGCGTCGGTGGTGTGCGCGCTGCTCACGTAGGTGGTGTGCGTGCTGCTCACGTAAGTGGTGTGTGTGCTGCTCACGTAGGTGGTGTGCGTGCTGCTCACGTTGGTGGTGTGCGTGCTGCTCGCGTAGGTGGTGTGCGTGCTGCTCACGTAGGTGGTGCACGTGCGGCGCGTAGGTGACGCATGGTATGTAGGTGTACGATGGCCGAGTGGGGAAGGAGTGACAAATGTCATGCTTGAGATGTGGGAGGCTGCAGGTCAAAGGCATGTTAATTAGTTAGCTGCTGTATATCTACAATCTGCTTGTGTTGACACACTCTCATCTTCTCCCCAAGCTGTCATCCTCCTTTTGCTGGCAAAGAAAGTATGACCATGTTCAAGACTATCCTGAAACTGTTCCTTGGACACCAAACAGAACCTACTGAGCTTGACCTTATCCATTTTATTCCCTGATCTGTCTATGTGACTGGAAGTATTAGGTGAGTGTCTGACAATTGGGTCTTGTTTCCATTTTGGCTAATGTCTCTACTGCTTAGTTGTCATCATGGGGATTCTTGTCTTTGCTGTTCAGATGGCTTTAATAGAAAATCTCAGTCATTGACTGGACACACTCTTTGTGAACACAGTCACCAGATCTAATGACAAAGACACATCTTGCACAGACATTGAACCCTGTAGCTCCTGCTAACTGGGTGATGCTTCCCATCTTGGTGCTCTCAGTGTCACTTTCCCAAGTATCCTGATGCTGAATACATCCCTTACACCATGATATAATATACTGCTTTTCATTTCCCTGCTATTTTTGGCAATATCTATGTCATTGCTGCTACCTGCCTGCTTTCACTCTCATGCAGATAATTCATTGTGCTTTCAGCTGGCTGAAATTCTTCAAATACTGCTTTCATAACACCTTTCTTTTCTTGATTTAGTACTCAACCATATCTAATTACCCTGGGTCTTCTCGCAACAAGTTTCTTTAAACTTACCACTATCATAGCTGGGGTCTCAATACCCTTTTTCCTATTTTCTAATATTTCCCATTGTCTACTACTTCATTTTATCTTTCCATTGTTTACTTTTTCCTTTTATCCTCCCTTCACTTCCTCCTACAGTAAGATCCTCTCCATTTTCACCCATTCTATTTTTAGTCTTTCTTCCTGTTATTGTGATATATCATAACTGTAGTAGTTATATAGTTACATGCTTAGTAAGGGGGCTCCATCTTTTTCTCTTCTAGGCCCCCCTCTGTCAAGTACACGTACTGAGACCCATCTCTTCGGCAGTGCCAACCAAGCAGCCATCCGATGCTCACGTCCAAGTGTCCACGCCGCATGCATATCACTTGGTATGCCGGTCTTGGCTCGGCACATCCACCATCTACACTCCTTGTCCTCACACCTACGCCACTCACCATTCATTAATCTCACCATGCTGTCAGGAACTGTATGCTGGCATGCCCGACTATTCATTTCAGCTGTCAGGAACCATATGCCGGCAAGCCGACTATTCAATCCAGCCCACTCAGCCCAACTCCGCCCTTGCTCACTATTCAACATTATGCCCTCAGCCCATGGACTATATGCACCTCGTGTATCCGTCTTGGCGTCACGTGCTCCTGTCAAATCACTCCACTCATTTATGTCACATTCCATATGCTCGCTTTTCAATTCCGAACTCATTTACGTCACATTCCATATGCTCGCTTTTCAATTCCGAACTCATTTACGTTTAATATCTTTCATTACGTTTCATTTCCTTTCATCTGTTCGCAATTCTGTTCACCCCTTTATATCCGAATCTGCTATTACGTCCTTAGGGTAACTTCGTTGGGAATCTGAGTGACACACTCAACAATGTCACGGAGGAGATCATTATTGGGATGTAGTATTTCTGTTTCTCGCTTTTCCGTTTCCTCGGCTTTCTCATTCTATTATAGGAATCTATTCAACTCCTAATAGATTAGAAAGTAGTATAAAAGGCCTTGTACTATTAGTTCAGTCCTCAGTCAGAAAATCAATCTTGATTTTGACTAAGATCCTCTGTTACTTCCGTCTTCCTCGCATTTACAAAATTTGGGGACCGTGCGATCCAAGTGGGCGCAACACAAGTACATTGAAGCCAACCCCAACTCCGAACCTCGCCAATAACTTCGCCATTGGGAGATTACAATATATTATGAATACGTCTTTTTCACTATCATAACATCAGCCCACTCAGCCCAACTACGCCCTCACTTGCTTATCCAACAATATGCCCTCAGCCCACAGTGTTAAGTCCGTGTGTCAGGCGCTTAGCTAGTACTTCCAAAAGGACTATCCGGGTTAGCATGGAGGTCCATAATGGGGCCGAGGACCGAAGGTGGAAGTCAGATGGACTACGGACGGAGACGGAAGCACCGGAGCTTAGGGTAGGTCACGGATTGGTACAATCTGGTCACTGAAGTGTTTGAGGTTGAAGGGACTTGGCTTCAACTTATGTGTTGCGCCCTCCTCGATCGTCTGTCCCTAATTTCGGAAAGAAGATGGGAGTTTACCAGAAATGAATCGGAAACTAGGTGGTAGACTAAGTCGATATTCATACTAGCAAACAGTCCAGTCGACTGGGAGACTATATACATGCGACTATCCTTGTACTATCTTTGCTGGTCATAAAACAAGGAGAAAGGGAGTACAAGGGGTCAATAGGAAAGAAGAATAAGGGAGTAAGGTATGCGATAGACTGGCACGTCGGTTATCAAGATGCGGAACCTTGGTCATGGGAATTGGGATCAGACTAGCGGAGACTCGGATGGACGTCATGGGAACGGGAACCATGGAAGGTGATCGTTCATCCTTTGGTGGTCGGGGGGGTTTTGGAAACAGGGGTAGGTGGTTGTGGGGGTTGGTATGGGTTTGTTGGGGGCATGGGATGTAACAGTACCCCCCCATTAGGACCGAGCCCTCGAGGTCCTTGGCTGTCGAACGATGTATAGGGTGGTCAAGACTGGTTGCTTGGCCTTCCTGGGCCTGGCTTGAGCAGATAGGCATGGTGAAAGTCCGAAACTACCTCCCTTGCGTGGTTCAGTTCTGTGGCAGGGAGCCAGGAGGTCTCTTCTTCTGTTCCTTCATAACCAGCCCATCTGACTAGGTATTGGAGTTGGCAGCCATGACGACGATTGATCTTTGAGTCTAGGATTTCTGCTATTTCGTATTTGGGTTCCCCATTGATTTCTATTGGTGGCTGTGGTGGTATCATGTGGTTGGGGAAGGTGTTAGGGGTTGAAGGCTCCAGCATTGAGACGTGGAAGATGGGGTGGATCGACCTCATGTTTTTTGGAAGGCGAAGGGTGTAGGATACTGGTCCTACTTGAGCTATGACCTCGTAGGGTCCTAGGTATTTCTTGGACAGTTTCTGGAAGGGTCTTGTGGTCTGGATATTATCCGATTTGAGGAAGACTTTGTCTCCGACCTTGACCTCCGGTCCTTGGGAACGGTGTTGGTCTGCAGAGGCGACGTAGCGTTGTTGGGCCACGGATATGTTTCTGCGGAGCTCCTGGTGTAGTTCATCTAGGTCCACTGCAAAGTCGTGTGCCCTTGAGGAGGCCAGGTCTCGCTCGGGGTGGAAAGTGATGTCCGGGTGGTATCCTTTGTTGGTGAAGAAGGGTGAAATTCTGGTTGTTGCATTGGGGGCATTGTTGTAGGCAAACTCCACGATTGGGAGGAGGTCTGCCCAGTTGTCCTGCTGGTAATTGCAGTAGACCCGGAGGTATTGTTCCAACGTTTGGTTCATCCATTCGGTTTGTCCATCACCTTCTGGATGGTATCTGGAAGTGAAGTGTAGTTTCATGTCTAGGCCCTTCCCCAGGGACCTGAAGAAGGAGGACACAAATTCTGTTCCGCGGTCCGAGGTAACGTGCAATGGGACCCCATATTTTGAAAATACGTGGAGCACGAACAACTTGGCTAAGAGGGGGGATGTGATGGTGTCGTGGTTTGGGATGAAGATGGATTGTTTGGTGAGTCAATCTACGATGATGAGGATGGAGTCGTAGCCAGCTGATGGGGGTAGTTTCTCGATGAAATCTATTGATATGGAGTTCCACAGGCGTATGGGGACCGGTAGCTGTTTCAGGAGGCCATACGGTTGGTGTCTTTGTGTTTTGGCATGCATGTAGGTTGTGCAGGACTTGATATAGGACTTCACGGTTTTTCGGAGTCCGGGCCATGTATACTCTCTCCTGATGTGGTCAAGCGTCCAATTTTGTCCGAAGTGTCCAGAGACGGGGTGGTCGTGCTTGTCTTGTAGGATTTGTAGGCGGAGGTCATTGCTCTCCGGGATGTAGATATGCTGGTCAAGGAGGAGGAGGTTGTCTGGTGTGGCCGACCATTTTCTGTTGGGGTTGTCAAGTTTTTCCAAGGTTTCTGGATTGTTTCAGATTGCTGTGCGGATGTCGTTGTGGAGTCGTTCTGTGTCCATTATTGTGGCCGCTCGTAGTGACAGGAAGTATAGTGCCGTGGCCTGTAGGGAGGCGGATAGCTGTTCTGTGGAGAAAATGGGTCGGAGGTTGTAAGGGTTGATTGTGGCATAGTTGTTCCCTCCCTCTCTGGGGTAGACATCCCATTGTCTGGTTAGTGCGTCCGGTTTGGCTCCGAGGTATCCCAGGCGGAAATGGATGGTCATGTTGAATTGTGAAAGGTATTCTGACCATCGGACTTGTCAGCGGGTGAGAAGTTTGGTCATCGAGAAGTATTCTAGGTTTTTGTGGTCTGTTACAATGTCGATGGGGTGGGGTGCACCTTCCAGGTAATGTTGCCAGGTTTTGAAGGCCTCGAAGATGGCGAGTAGCTCCTTATCATGTATGTCATAGTTTAGTTCTGGGGGTGAAAATGTCCAGGAGTGGAAGGCGATCGGGTGTATCTCATTGTCCGTGGGGGAGATTATGGATAAGATGGCTGCCAGGGTGTAGTCGGAGGCATCCGTTTCAACAACGAGTTGGGAGCCGGGGGTCCATTGGCTTAACACCGGGGCTGTGGTGAAGGCCTTCTTGAGGGTTTCGAAGGATGTCCTGCAGTCTTCGGAGAAGTTCCAAGGTGTATCCTTTGGTGTCAAATGGGTTAGCGGGATCGTGATGGCAGAGTAGTTGCAAATGAAATGTCTATAGAAGTTTGTGAATCTGAGGAAGGACTGGACATCCTTGACTTTGCACAGTTTGGGCCAGTCCTGGATCACCTTGATCTTGTCGTTGGCCATGGTGAGGCTGTTCGGAGACAGGATGTATCCCAGGTATTCCACTGTGTTGGCATGGAATTGGCATTTGTCCATGCAGGGATACAGGTGGTTTGTTTGGAGCCATTTTAGGACTTCGCGCACATGTTTCTTGTATTCTTCCAGGTTGTTAGAGTATATCAGGATGTTGTCTAGGTAGACCAGTACTGATATGTCAAGGAGGTTGGAGAAGATGTTGTTCATGAGGCGTTGAAAGGTGGCCGGAGAGTTTCTCAATCTGAAAGGCATGACACGCCATTCGAAGGATCCATAGCAGGTGCAGAAGGCAGTTTTCCATTCGTCGCCTTCTCAGATGCGGACCAGGTGATACGTGTGTCGTAGGTCTATTTTAGTGAAGATTCTAGCCTTACGGAGGCTGTCGAGTAGGTCAGAGATATGGGGCAGCAGGTACCAGTCCTTTTTTGTGATTTTGTTGAGTCCTCTAAAGTCGATGCATAATTGTAGGGAACTGTCCTTCTTTCGGGCAAACAGGATGGGTGCCCTGCCCAGTGAGCGGGATGGGCAGATGAAACCCATGGATATGTGTTCGTCCAAGAATTCGTGTAGCAATTTCAGCTCGCTTTCTGACAAGGAGTAGATGGGGCCGAAGGGGGGTGAGGCTCCTTCCTCTAAGTCTATCTTTAGGTCGTAGGGTCAGTGTGAGGCCAGGGTGTTGGCACGCTTTTTACTAAAGATGTCCTGAAATTCGTGGTATTTGTCCAGGACATTGGATAGGTCTACGGGGCTGTCCTTGGTTCTGTCGAGGTCGGAGAGTAGTAGTTGAAAGGTCTGGGTACCCTCCATCTTTGAGATATGGGTGAATGCTGCTGCATTGATCAATGCCACCTTGGGCGCGATAAGTGGTTTTCTCAGGGGGTCAGGTGAATGACGAGAGGGGGCTATAGGTTTGGGCGGTTTCATGGAGTCGGTCGGCGGCGGGGGCCTGAAGGATATGTTGCCCAAAACCCAGTCAATCGTTGGATTGAAGCGGGTGAGCCAGTTATGTCCCAAGACCACTGAGCAGCTCAAGTCTAGTGGAGTTATGAAAAAGGTCACGGAGTGTCATTCCCCTTGGGGGAAGCAAACCGAAAGTTCGATGGTCTTGCAAATGGAGGAGTTGGAGGTCCCGTTGAAAAGTCTTAGTGGAATGGGCGTGATGTCTTGGCACTGAAGGTTGTATCTAGATGCTAGTGTCAGGAGCCAGATACTGACGGACTTCGGTACTGCCGAAGGGTGTTGTCGAAAGGTCGGGGGAACTATGGCCAAGTCCTGCAGGCCAAGAGTAGTGGCGTTGGCTTCAACATACTCGTGCGTTGCACCCTACTTGCCATGCGTGCCACTGTATTTGCGACAGACAGATACTCAGGGGGATGCTGAAGATGCCGGCCTGAGTCGAGGACTTAACAGGAGGGAAGAAGGTAGAAGGGCCTAAGCCTAGTCGATACCCAGAATGAAGAAGTAAGTACATGCATGTCCTACTTATATAGGTTAAGAAGCGACATGTGGAATAAGGAATGTGGGACAACAAGGTATGCAGAGCATGTGGTTGTTGTCCACAACAAACGAAATTAGAATAAGGAATGCAAAGCGGGGATAGAACAATAAAAGACAGTATAATAGGATCGTGACTAGAAATGGGATAATAAGGAGTGGCCGGATATAAAACAATGGGGTCGCGTCCGAGGATAATACAAGGACGGGGAGTCCCGAGGTGAAACGAGCCGAGGAGTGCAGATGGTGAATGTGCCAAGCCAAGACCGGCGCACCAAGTGTTATGCAGGCAACGTGGGCACTTGGTCGTGGATATAGAGTAATTGCTCGGTCGGCACTGCCAGCGGATGGGGCTCGGTACGTGGACTTGACAGCTAGCCCTGAATCCAGGAAGCAGTGTGTGGATCCTGAGTCAACGAGCATGTTCAGGTGTTGTCCTGGTAGGGAGTCAGAGGTTAGGCGAATGGTCAGTGCATTTGGGCTTGAGAGGGTGGATGTGTTGAGTCAGAGTATGACGGGAGTGTTGATAGCTTCAGAACATTCCTTCGTCCATGCCGGGGTTGTCACTGCCGAGTCAGTGCTCTCCTTCTTGGGGCATTTTCTGGCCCTGTGGCCTGCTTTGCTGCAGAATAAGCAGAGGTCTTGCCTGAAACGGCATTGTCATTCCAGGGGCATGAGTTTCCCATTCTTGTCAAGTTTGGGCGTCTGTTGGTGGTCGAGTGTCTGGGTGAGTTCCTTGGTAACTTCCGATTTTCGTTCCTAATATCATGTGTCGATGGATTGGGACAGGAGGTGAAGTTCTGGCAGGGAGGATGGTTTTCCTATTCTAGCTATTTCATCCTTAATTCTCCCGGGGAGCCCCTTATAGTATTGATGGCGAAGGGCAGAGTCATCCCAATGGGTACAGGTGGCGAGGTGGTTGAACTCAACCATATATTCCGTGATGCATTGGTCATTACACATGTGGAGTTTCTTGAGGTCCAGTTCTGCCTTGCCTTCCGGGTCATGGGGCCAAAAAATTTTTTGAGTTCAGAAGTGAATTCGTTATAGTCCTGGAGCCAGAGGGGTTCATCATGGGTGGTGAATGTGGGTTCGAAGTAGTCCAGGGTGGTTCCAGTTAAATACAATAGCGCATAGGTTACTTTGGTACTACTGGTGTTGAAGGTTTCTGGGTCATCCCGAAAAATTAGGTTGCACTGTACAAGGAAGGTTTGTAATTTTCTGGGGTTGGAACCGTCCAAGGGGTCTGGGCTTCGAATTTGTATGGGAGGTCTCGATTTCTTGGAGGTAGCTAGGCTGTTTGCTAGCGTAGTGATGGCTTTGGCGAGATTTGTCATGTTTTCCAGTGGTATGGGGGTGCTTTTTGAGAGTGGTGCCCATAGAAAGAGGCGTCTCGTGCACACTCGTAAAAATCTTGCTCGTGCCTTATTTTTCATGACGATCAGGAGTATGAGTATGAATATACTGTCAAGTCCACGTGTCAGGCGCTTAGCTAGTACTTCCGAAAGGACTATCCGGGTTAGCATGGAGGTCCGTAATAGGGCCGAGGACTGAAGGCAGAAGTCAGACGGACTACGGATGGAGACAGAAGCACCGGAGCTTAGGGGTAGGTCGCGGATTGGTTCAATCCGGTCACTGAAGTGTTCGAGGTCAAAGGGACTTGGCTTCAACTTATGTGTTACGCCCTCCTCGATTGTCTGTCCCTAATTTCGGAAAGGAGATGGGAGTTTACCGGAAATGAATCGGAAAATAGGTGGTAGACTAAGTCGATATTCGTACTAGCGAACAGTCCAGTCGACTGGGAGACTATATACATGCGACTATCCTTGTACTATCTTTGCTGGTCATAAAACAAGGAGAAAGGGAGTACAAGGGGTCAATAGGAAAGAAGAATAAGGGAGTAAGGTATGCGATAGACTGGCACGTCGGTTATCAAGATGCGGAACCTTGGTCATGGGAATTGGGATCAGACTAGTGGAGACTCGGATGGACGTCATGGGAATGGGAACCATGAAAGGTGATCGTTCATCCTTTGGTGGTTGGGGAGGTTTCAGAAACAGGGGTAGGTGGTTGTGGGGGTTGGTATGGGTTTGTTGGGGGCATGGGATGTAACACACAGACTATATGCACCTCGTATATCCATCTTGGCATCACATGCTCCTGTCAATTTGCTCCACTCATTTACATCACACTCCATATGCTCATTATTCCATTCCATCTTCATTTACGTTTAATATCCTTTCATTTATATTCCGTTCCATTTTCATTTATTTGCAATTCCGCTCAGTCTCTTATTTCCAATCTGCTATTACATTCCTTAGGGTAACTCCATTGGGAATTGGAGTGACACATCACTCCCTAATGTCATGGAAGAGATCATTATTTGGACATAGTATTTCTGTTCTTGCTTTTCACGATCCTCGGCTTTCTCATTCTATTATAGGAATCCATTTGACTCCTAATAGATTAGAAAGTAGTATAAAGATCTTGTACTCAGTAGTTCAGTCCTCAGTCAGATAATCAACCTTGATTTCGACTAAGGTTCTTCTGTTCATCTTCTATCTGTCTCACCTTTATGAAATTGGGGACCGTGCGGTCTAGTGGGCGCAATGCATAACGTTGAAGCCAAGCCCCACTCCGAACCTCGCCATTGTCTCATCTTTGGGAGATTAATAATATTACAATTATGTCCTTTTTCTATATCATAACAGTATTATCTGACTTCCACACTTGATCACACATCATCTTTGCATATCACGACCATCATGAATACTCGATCCACTACTCGTAATCTGCCCTTCATCGTAGAAGTCCCAAGTCAGTTGCAGGAGATTTCCACACTTTGACCGCTGTCAGAACAACCTTCTATTTGCAAAGCTGGCCCATCAGGTGGGAACGCTCCTCCTGATCCTGAGGATGATGATGAAGAAGACCCAATTGACGATAATGATGACGATGAGGCAAATCTGAACCCTGTTCAAGTTTCAAATCCTATTCAAGTTTCAAATCCAAACCCCACTCATGTTTCTAATCCCAATCCAACTCTTAATTCCAATCTGACTCTTAATTCCTCTTCAAGTTCAGACAAAATTGTCAAAGCACTCATTGATCAATTAGCTCAACCACCCCTTAGATCTAATGTCAACCCTGGCCATCATGCCAAGGTTCATGAGCCTGAGGTTTATGATGGTACTGACCAAGCTAAGCTTCGTACATTCTTCTTACAATGCACGCTGAACTTTTGAGACCCTCTGTCTGCATTCTTGACAGATGCATCGAAGGTCCAATATGCCATCTCGTACCTCACAGGCCCTGCACTTCAATACTTCGAGCCTGCAATTCTAGGCGAGATCCAACCTGAGCCTAGCTGGCTTAAGATCTGGAAGGACTTTTGCCAAGAACTTGAGACCAACTTCAGTCCTTTCAACAGCACTGCGCAAGCAGAAATTGAGCTTGGCAAGATAGTTATGAAGGACAACCATCGTGCAGCAAGTTACTTCATCGACTTTGCCAGAGCCTCCACTCGCACTCAGTGGAACGATGCCGCCCTCACACATGTGGCATACAAAGGGTTGGCCAGATGTATCAAGGACAGCCTCCTTAACTTCCCTTGTTTCAAAACTCTCGCTGAACTCAGACAATATTCACTCAATATCGACAGCAGATATTGGGAACGCAAGGAGTTCGACAACTTCGGAATGCCTGCAAAGCCGAACGGGTCCTCGTCCAAGTCCAACTTTAACAACAACAATAATCAGTCTTCTTCTAACTCCAACAACTCGAACAACAAGAAGAGTAAGAAGGGGGGGAAGAAGAACGGCAATGATAAGTCTTCCAACAATAACAACCATGCTAACGACATTTCATCCAAGCTCAGAAAAGATGGGAAGCTCTTGCCTGAAGAACGTCAAAGGCGAATCAATGCGGGACTCTGTCTCTTGTGTGCTTCAAAAGGTCACATGGTCAAAGACTGCCCCAAATCCAATTCCCAATCCTCATCAACCTCTTCTTCTAACAACAAATCTAACAACTCTAACAACAAAAAAAACAACAAAAGCACATGTGACCAAGGCAAGCACATCCAACACCAATGCCAAAGACAACATGGCGACGGAGTCGAAAAAATGAGCTGCAACCTCGGACATGCACGAGCTAAGGATTGCATTGGCCTCTCTCACGTGCTATTCTTGAATACCCTTTCTCTTATTTCTTGTGTTTCTTCTACTTCTGAAATTTTGAAAACTTCACTTATTCTTAAACTGTCTTGTTCTCTTATTTCCGATCTTCTGCTTGTTATGCTCTTAGATTGTGGTTCTTCAGACTGCTTTATTGAATCATGAGTTGTGCAAGAATATTCTTTGCCTACTAATTCAGTTCCTGCTATTCCATTGAAATCATTTGATCGTTCTACTAATTCTGTCATTACTCAGACTACTACGAGTCAAATCTGATTTCCAATCAGTGAACTTCAGAATGTTACTTTCTACATAACAACATTGGACGGCAGTTGCTCCGCAGTACTTGGCTTCAACTGGCTCACCCACTACAATCCATCGATTGACTGGGTATTGGGCAGTATAACCTTCAAGTCTACAAAACCAACTACTGTTCTGATACCTGAGGCCTCAACTGCTGCTTCACAGTCCAGCACCCCACTTCTAAGCAATCCGTCACCATCTCCGAAGTTGGAGGCACCGTGGATAGCCCTAGTTAATGCAGAAGCATTTGTTTGCATCTGCAAACTAGAAGGTTTGCAAGCCTTTCAACTCGACCTTGCAGATATTGACAAATATGCTTGAGGCTCCACTACAATCAATTCTTCTGACAACCTGTATAGCATTAAACAACATGTTCCAGAATTCTATCATGACTTCACTGATGTCTTTAGTAAACAGTGCGGTAATACACTAGCACCCCATAGACCCTACAATCTCAAGATCAACCTCAAGGATGGCACTTTGCCCCCTCTTGATCCCATTTATTCCCTCTCAGTATCTGAACTCAAATCACTACGAGACTTCATCGACAAACACCTCAACATGGGCTTCATTTGACCCTCACGTTTGTCACACAGCACTCTAGTACTATTCATATACAAGAAGGATGGCTCCCTGCAGCTCTGCATAGACTTTTGTGGTCTAAACAGAATCACAAAGAAGGACCGTTATCCACTTCCCCTTATTTCTGACCTCTTAGATGTGCCTAAGAAAGCTCATATTTACACTAAAATTGACCTCAGACATGCCTATCACCTCGTTCAAATTGCAGAAGGGGACAAATGGAAGACAGCCTTTAGGACACATTATAGATCCTTTGAGTGGCTTGTCATGCCTTTTGGACTTTCTAACACCTCTGCTGCATTTCAGCGCTTCATGAATGACATTTTTGGCAATCTATTAGACAATTGCACCATCATCTATCTGGATGACATCCTTATCTATTCCAATGATGAATCCTTGCATATTGAACACGTTCACAAAGTTCTACGATGATCATGCAAACACAACTTGTACGCTCGAGAAGACAAATGTTCATTCCACTAAACGTCCATCGAATACCTCAGATATATCCTATCACCAGAGGGTCTTACGATGGTGGAAGACAAAGTCAAATGCATCACTCAATGGCCCAAGCTACATAAAGTCAAAGACATCCAATCATTCCTCGGATTTGCGAACTTCTATTAAAGATTCATTTTCAACTATTCCTCTATTACAACTCCTCTTACTTGACTCACTCACAAAGGTCTGGCTTGGAACTGGAGTGAGGAGTGTGTTATGGCCTGTACTCTCAACAAACCCATACCAGCCCCCACAACCACCTGCACCATTTCTGGAACCTTTCTGACTGCTCAAAGCCTGAATAACTGCTTTCCAGATTTTCTGATGCATCATTCTGAGGTTCCGTGTTTCCAAACCTCCAAAGATTCCAAAGTCAAGGTTCCACTCCTTTGATAGACAACGCATAGGATCATCACGTACCTCACTCCCTTGTTCTTTGTTTTATATTGCCTCTTGTACTCTCTTCCCCCCCTTGTCTTTACTTGGTAAAAGATAGTACAAGACTAGATACATGTATATAAGTTACCAGTCAACTGGACTATTCGCCAGTATGAATATCGACTTAATTCTCCTTTGCACTTTCCGTCTGAACCAACCTCCAGTTTCTGAACATTCAGGAAACAAGGACTTCCGGAAACCTCTCAGAATCATCAGAAATAACCCTAGAAGCACCTAGCTAAGTGATGATATGGATTTAACAGTATATTCATACTCACACTCCTGATTTTCATGACCCCAAGACCCCCATGAACATGTATTCGGCCCCTAAAATGGGCAATGAGACAGCCAATCCAGGCCAACCCGGGACCTCATCCAGTGGCAGCAGGGCTACTATGGACCCTTCGTCCAAAAACTTGGAAAAGAGAGAAAACTTACACCGCAGAATTTGACCCGTTTCTTAGAAACAACTATGACCCTCCGAGAATCTGGCATTGATTTTGACTCAGTGCTCAATCCGACCCTCCAAAAGTTTCCACTCAGGAAACCCTGACCAACATGGACCCCCGACTATTTCATAGATAATGACTTTACATGACACTCACGACTCTAGAACAAGACTACAGGTTGAGCCATGAACAAACATTTGTCACTCCTTATGCATCAAACCACGTAGGATCCTCCAAATCCAGATTGGGTCCAGCAGGATTGGGCTCAGCCAATAAACCCTCCTTTCCTCCACTCTCCAATCCTCCTCTGCCATCCTGTGGATCTCTGCCAGTTTCAGGGCTTCCTCAGCCTTCCGGACCCCCCTCAGCTTCCCGGACCCCCTCAGCTCCCCATCCCCCCTCAGCTTCCTGGACCTCCTCAGCTTTCCGGACCCCCTCAGCTTTCTGGACCCCCTCAGCTTTCTGGACCCCCTCAGCTTTCTGGACCTCCTCCCTCTCCTTCTCCACTCCCTCTTTCAACCAATGCGCTCTATGTGACTGTAAGTCAACTTGGGGAAAGCAGGAAGGCCCTCATAGAGGTAGAGCCCCCCTTTTATAAGGCAGATTATGGGCGCTTAAAAAACGCCCATTACATTCCAAAATGCCTAAGAAAATTCCCACATGCAGGGGACTACCCTTTCCGAATTCCGAATCCGAATCCGAAGCTCTATTTTAAACTCCGCTCTGATTCTTCTGAGATTGGAAACAAAGGTCCGGGCACTGGAAAGGGATACCTCAACATTCACACCCAAGCAACATCCAAGTTCTATCATTCGCTGAACTCCCATAGTATCCATCATCCACACCATCATCTGCACTACCAACCACACCATCTCCACAGTGTCCATGATATCCGAGATATCCAAGACCTCCTGTGTGACCGACGGATAATTCCATACATGGACAATACTCCGAAGGTCAGAAATTTAGGACCCACCAGGTGGGAGACTGGAATGAGTTTAGCATAATGATTAGAACTGTCAAGATTCGGTGACGCCGAGATATCGGTCAAGTCCTGCAAACCGTTACGGGGTGGCTAGGCTTCAACGTGCTCTTGCGTTGCGCCCCGCTCTTCCGTGTGTGCCACTAATTTGGAAAGCGAGAGGAACCTTGGGGGGATGCTGAGGGCGTCGGCTCGAGCGAAGGACTTTAGAATTAGAGAGCGGACAAAGGGGTGCAAAT
>QLPG01022317.1:0-10688 GCA_003314385.1 Gomphus sp. MG54 | reverse complement strand
GAGGATCTGAGCTGACTTCCCCTAAGATCCAATGACTGACCAATCTCCCCATCACACACCGAGCTAACACCTGTTAAGTCCGCGTGTCAGGTGCTTAGCTAATACTTCCGAAGGAGCTACCCGGGTTAGCATGGAGGTCCGTAACGGGGCCAAGGACCGAAGTCGGAAGTTGGATGGACTATGGACGGAGGCGGAAGTGCTGGGAACTTAGGGTCGGTCGCAGATTGGTTCAATCCGGTCACTGAAGTGTTCGAGGTCAAAGGGACTTGGCTTCAACTTATGTGTTGCACCCTCCTCAATCGTCTGTCCCTAATTTCGGAAGGGAGATGGGAGTTTACCAGAAATGAATCAGAAACTAGGTGGTAGACTAAGTCGATATTCGTACTAGCGAACAGTCCAGTCGACTGGAGTACTATATACATGCGACTATCCTTGTACTATCTTTGCCGGTCATAAAACAAGGAGAAAGGGAGTACAAGGGGTCAATATAAAAGAGAAAACAAGGGAGTGAGGTATGCGATGGTCCTGCATGTCGGTTATCAAAGTATTGAGTCCTTGGTGGGAAACGGACTCGGGGATGGTGTCTCGGTCGTGACAGGAACGGGAGCGGGAACGTGGTTTCTCGGTCGGACTTGTCAGGAACGGGAACTATGGAAAACAATCCTTCGTTCTTTCAGTCGGAAAGGTCTCAGAACAGAGGCAGGTGGTTGTGGGGGTTAGTGTGGGTTGTTGAAAGCATGGGCTATAACAACACCCCAAGATCTCAAGCCAGGCTCCCAGCACTGGGCTTGCAGGTATTTGGGAGATTATACTGCCAGACCCAAGGGAGGGATAAGGTATGTTGGGGAAGCAGTGCATGGGTACAGGGTATATAGAGCACAGGATTCACTAGCATGGGGCTTTAGGTTTTCCTCTAAGGAATTCCCCCACTGCTAGGTAAAGTCCCCTTCCCTCATGTACATAGATAAATAACCAGACTTAGGAATTCTGTCATGACCTTGCCAAAGACATGTCTTCTCAAACATAAGGATGAGATTTCCTTTCCAGGAAAAGTCCACTTGATACACATGTATTAAGTCTCAGTAATGCTAATAGTGCAGACAGGAATTGGCCAAGTCCTGCAGACCAATTGAGGTGGCTAGGCTTCAATGTACTCTTGTGTTACGCCCTGCTTTTCCATGCGTGCCACTTATTTGGACAGAAGAAAGACCCGGGAGAGTGCTGAGAGTGTCAGCCTGAGTAAGGGACTTCAGATGGGAGAAGGGAGGATGTGTTAAATCCATGTGCTGGTGCTTAGCTAGAGACTTCCAGAAGGACTAGGGGGGTTTCCGATGGGGTTCTGAGGGGAAGTCTGTACTCCAAGGGTAGTGTAGGGACTGGGATTGGATTGGAATCAGAATTGGAATTGGGGGCAGAAGTCGAGAACGCCGGGAGGCTGGGGACTGTTGGCGGTATAGGGTGGTACGAGTGGTTCGAGGTCACAGGGACTTGGCTTCAACTTATGTGTTGCGCCCTCCTCGATCGTCTGTCCCTAATTTTGGGAAGTTGGAGAGTTTACCAGAAACTAATTGGAAACTACGATGCAAATTAAGTCGATATTCATACTGGCGAATAGTCCAGTTGACTGGAAGGCTATATACATGCGACTATCCTTGTACTATCTTTGCCAGTTATAAAACAAGGAGAAAGGGAGTACAAGGGGTCAATATAAAAGAGAGAACAAGGGAGTGAGGTATGCAATGGTCCTGCGTGTCGGTTATCAAAGTAGCGGAACCTTGACTTCAGAGTCTTTGGAAGTTCGGGATCACAGAACCTCAGAATGTATGTCAGACCTCCAGAATTCTGTTATGCAGGCTTGGGCAATCGGAAGGGTCCCAGAGATGGTGCGGGTGGTTGTGGTGCTTAATGTGGGTTTGTTTGGTGGCATGGGCTATAACAGGATGAGAAGATGTAAACCAAGTTGATATTCAGAGTGAGGAATTATCTACATACATTTGCTACTTATACAGGTTAAGAAGTGAGATGTGGAATAAGGAATGGAGGACAATAAGGTATGTAGAGCATGTGGAAGCATTGTCCACAGTGATCCAGAATAGAATAAGGAATGTGGATGAGAATAGAACAATGAAAATAAGATAATAGAAATGTGGCCAAGAATAGAATAATAGAGAGTGACCAATTATAAGACAATAGGGTCATGGTCAAAGATAAAACAATGGTAAAATGTCCTGAGGTAAAACAGGCCAAGAAATAAGGAGTGGACGGGGTGAGATTAGTGGATAATGAGCAGGGAAGAGTGGATGAGGGATAGGAATGAGGGATGTGGAAGATGAATGTGCTAGGCTGAGACTGACATACTAAGTGACATATGTGTGGATTTGTTACAACTTGGTAAAGCTGAGGATTTGGTCAAGTCCTGCAGACCATTCAGGGTGGCTAGGCTTCAACGTGCTTGTGCATTGCACCCTACTGTTCCATGTGTGCCACTGATTTGGACAGAAGAGAGGTTCATGAAGATGCCAAGGGTGTCGGCTTGAGTGAAGGACTTTAGACGGGGGAAAGGCAGATGAGGGGGTGCAAACCAAGTTGATATTCAGAGTGGGCAACTATCTACATATATCCACTACTTATATGGGTTAAGAAGCAAGATGTGGAACAGGGTGGCATAAGGAATAGAGAACAATAAGGTATGGAAAACCATGTGGAGGGATTGTCTACAGTGATCAAGAATAGAATAAGGAATGTAGGCAAGAATAGAATAATAGAATATGGCTGAGAATAAAATAATGAAGGAGTGGGTGAGAATAGAACAATAGAGGATGGCCAAAGATAAAACAATAGGGCCATGACCGAAGTAATAAGTAATATCAAATGTTCCAGGGGAGAATGGGTAAGGGGATGGACAGAGAATGAGAGAATAGTGAGGGATAGAAGGGATAGGGTGTGTCAAGCTTCAGGTACTGACAGACTTCGGTACTGCCGAGGGGTGTTGTTGAAAGGTCAGGCAGACTATGGCCAAGTCCTGCAGGCCAAGAGTAGTGACATTGGCTTCAACGTACTTGTGTGTTGCGCCCTACTTGCTATGCGTGCCACTGGTTTTGCAACAGACAGATACTTGTGAGGATGCTGATGATGCCGGCCCAAGTCGAGGACTTTACAGACAAGAAGAAGGTAGAAGGGCCTAAGCCTAGTCTGTACATGCATGTCCTACTTTATATAGGTTAAGAAGTGACATGTGGAATAAGGAATGTGGAACAACAAGGTATGCAGGGCATGCGGTTATTGTCCACAATGAGTAAAATTAGAATGAAGGAATGTAATCAGGCATAGAACAATAAAGGATAGGATAATAAGAACGTGGCCAAGGGTAGAACAATAGGAAGTGCCCAATTATAAAATAAGGGCTGTACCCAAGGATAACACAAGGGCAGGAAGTCGCGAGGTGAGGCAAAACAAAGGGTGAGGAGTGTGGTGAATGTACTGAGCCGAGGCCGGTGTACCAAGTTTGAATGCGGCATGGGCACTTGGTCGCAGATATAGAATGGTTGCTTAGTCAGCATTGCCAAGTGGATGGTTCTCGGTACGTGTACTTGACAGAGTAGGGGAAGTGGTCTAGACAATATACTGGATGTACCAAGCCGAGACCACATGATAGTGAGGGATAGTATGGGTAAAGGTCGGTTGGTATTACCAAGTGAACCAGAGCTTGGTATCATGGACTTGACAGGATTGGTCACTTGCATGTGGAATTAGACTCATCATTCGGTTAGCACTGCCAAGTTACCAGGTGCTTGGTACATGCACTTGACAACATGGATGTGTCCTTATTATCAGTAAAGCCCAATTGTCCATCTACTCTCAAACCTTCACCAATCCTCAGCTCTCTTATCAGAAACCACACCCTCTGACCAGACATTGTGTCCATTGTTCACCAGTTGAAACTTTGCCCAACCCTTATTGATAAATGCTTTTTAATTTACATTCCCTTATATCACCAATCAGCTCAACTCCATTTCCCATTTCCTGAAATGGGAGTCCATCAAGATCCCACTCTAGATCCCATTCAGATCCTGCAGTGGTTCAGTCACTAAGTTCACTTGGCCCCTTGTACTCACAAATCCATTTTCACTTCATTTACATTTAATACTTTCTTCATTATGTTCTGCTCCACTTTCCTTATTTACAAGTCCATTCTATCTCTGATATCTAATCTGCTACTACGTTCCTTATAGGGTAACTCCATTGGGAATCGGGGTGACATGTCACCCCTCAATGTCATGGAGGAGATCAAGATTGGGACATAGTATTTCTGTTCTTGCTTTTCACGATCCTCAGAATTTCTTATCTATTATTGGAATCTAGTCAACTCCTCATAGATTCAAAAGTAGTATAAAGATCTTGTACATTCAGTAGTTCAGTCTTCAGTCAGATAATCAACTAAGATTTCGACTAGCTTCCTTCCATTCATCTTAGACTTAATTTCCATTCTTGCTCATATAAAATTAGGGGCCAGTGCGATCTGGTGGACACAACATACAAGTTGAAGCCTAGCCCCACCCAGAACCTTGCCATTGCTTCAACCTTGGGAGATATTATGTTTATTATGACTACATCATTCTTTTACATCGTAACTGTCAGAGAACTTGATTAGGCTTTATTCACACCAAAGTTTTGTCACAGTTCTTGGGTTACCTCTCTAACAGGTTCTAAAACATCACTACTGTCTTCATTCCAGTTCTCCTAAGGTGTCTGCACACTGTCTGTGAAGTGACAGGCTTGTTGGTAATAGTTTGGAGTACTTTGGATACTTGTCCCACTGTTTCAGCCTTCTCAAAGATAATCAGCTTGACTGCATGACAGATATTAGCTGGGAAGAGTTTGATAGGATGACTACGAGAAGACTTGGAGAGGTCAGGGCAATGTTTAGAACAATTTTTTGAGATGCTACCAATGCTGACACCAGTAGAGGCTGATATCTGATCAGTAGTTCGGCCAGAATTAAGTGACTATTTCAAAACATTTGCCATATTATCATGTCTCAACCAAATTATATAATTACATAATATATGACTCATTTTGTAGTTGACCCATTCTAGGTTTATGAGAATATTTTCAGGAAATTAGATAGTTTACTTCCAATGATTATAAACATATTGCTAAATTTCTAAAGCATTGGAAAAGTTGTTTGAACCTTTGTATTCCAACATAATCAGACTTAACCTATCCATTTGGATTAAAAGGGACATTGTGATTGAAGACGGAAGTCACGCCGTGTTGTTATGAGACAGTGGATAATTTCATGCGAATTTTACAATGAAATAGAACATTCAACTGTCAATTATGTTTTCTAGAATGATTAGAAGCAATTGAAAATGTTTACATGTTTCCTTACTTGGTTCTACAAGACTATAGCGTTCGAAATAAATAAAAAACAAGGCTACCAAATTGGTCCGATATGATACAGGATGAATAAATATGAAAAGAAAGGGGCGGAAGTACCTGTCTACTTCAAGCAAATCGCAAGCTAGGCTTCCTGCCAAGACCAATCGCCGGCGGCTAGTCTGTTCCATTGCGAACGGATATAATTTTTCCAGATTCATTGTCCAACATGAAGCGTATTCCTTTCAGTTTCTCCTCCATGACTTTTTCGCTATCCAATGGTCCGACTAATCTTGAGGTCTCGTCAGTAAGAGTAGCGGCATCATCGTCATCATATTTGGTGTGTGCGGTTGCTGCTGCGCCAGGATAAGAAAGCAGACTCATGTAGTGTGCCATCGAGCCAGGATATGACGCCAGATAAAGCCATTTACGTTGCCGGCGGTGCTCGATATGAATGATTGTTCCTGCCGCGGCAACTAGAAGAAGCAAGGTTGTTAGAAAGTGTGCCGACGTTGGACTATAGAGAGAGATAAATTAGTTAGATCCTAGATTTACGCTGCCCGAAATAGTTACGCACTTGATCCACAACCGAATTGGCCATTGTGTCAAATTCCCATTCAGAGAGTCGTTCGCTAGGGTGAAATAGTTCGCTAAGGCAACAATGCTCAAGTATTGAGTCTAAGCGGCAAAGTAAGTCAGGTAGGGTGTTTAAAGGTTCTCAGAACACACATATATTTTATTCGTGAGCTCCAAGAAGCCGGTGGAGTTGCTGAATACAGCGTCTAACCCTTCCAGTTGATTAGGATCCGAAGCTACTCTGAACAAGGGGTAGATATTGGCCTCTCAAGAAATTGCTTGATTTCCGGTGAAACATACCTGAAAATTGCCCCTGGAACGCCAGACTGCACTGATAAAGCCCGCGCGTTTATAAATGGATCCGTAAGGTTGAAATCTGAGCTATCAAACGAAACACTGGACAAATGACACGGGTATCAGCCTGATCTTGCGGGGTTGTGATAGTTCTAAAACTTGCCCATTGAATGCTTTACCAGCAAAATCTCCCCCTGTCACATTGTTGTCATTAGCATCTCCGGTGATAGTCACATTCACTAGAAGTCCGGTTGCGCCGTCCACCTCTGCCATGACTGTATGTGCCGTAATGGTTGGTTCGCAAAAGACGGCACTTGCAACGGGAGTTCCATCTTGTGCGACATTATAGAACCAAAAAAAAATGGAGGAAAATGAATCCGAAATTGTAGTTGAATTCTGGAAGCATTTATCAGACTTGACACCATATTGAGACAAGGCTGATGAAGCGTCGATAGATTGTGTGACATTACAGCCACCAAGTGAGGCTGTGATTGTCCAGTTACCTGCCGTTGAGGAGGTGGGAGGTGTGAGAGAGAATGTTGTTGGCACAGAACAATTAACATTGGTTAGTACAGCAGAGGTGTTAACCGCTAGGGTGGAATTTCGAGACATGTGTGTTGGAAACTATACATGCATTGTAGGTAGGTAAATGCCCACTGACGGGTTAATTAAGATTGATGTACCTTGAACTGAGCAACAGCCCAGCCGCCTTGTATAAACGGCGGATCACTCAGATTATGAAAGGCGGCGGCTTCAGTGAACCCTGCAGCGGCGACGAACGATGATGCATCTTTATATGAGGGATTTAATCCCAACGAGGAAATACTGTGAATGGAAGATACTGGGAGAACAAAAGTCAAGGACTCCGGTGGCCGTGAGTACATATGACATACCAGGCGTTACAGTAAGGCCAGGCTTGACAAGAAAAAAGGAACCAGCTATTGGGTGAAAAAGAACATTGACAATGCATATAAGTGAGGAGCCGAGGATAAGATAGTGTCCGTGTCTCAAAGTAGCATATAACACAGTGAATATGCTAAGAGGATTGCGGTTAAATATTCAAATCGTCAGTGGGGATTCCACAAACGAACTTTTGATGTTCCAGGTCAAGCAGAACACTCTGCTCTGATTGTGTGGGACCTTGGGACATGATGACATACGGCTGAAAAATAGGGCATAAGAGGAAAGAAATTGTATAACCGCTGATACCTCACCTGTAACCTCCTAAGATCGTTATCGATTATTCTCCATAACCACACGAGGGGGCCAATAGCTAGTGTGGGGATAAATGCCTAATAGAGAGATAAGGGTTGTTTCACACCCAGGGAATATTGCTTACACTCCACCATTGCACCTGTTCGGTTTTCATGTTGCCCGTGGAAAATCCTGAAGACCACACTGCTTCAGCTTGTTAAGCTGATACCCTGAGGTGCCCGCCACCCACCTCCGTTCTTCTCTGAAATGGAAAGAGCGATTTCGATTGCCACCGCTACGATAGTCATGAATAGTATAATGCTGGCAACTATCCATGTCTTCAATGACACCGGAATCTATTCAAATCACATTTAGAGGAGTGAATATTCGCCATTTCGAAAACATACCTTAGCCTTTGATCGCTTGCGAGGTCGGTTCTCGGATGGTGTAGATTGCTTGATGGGCAACAGCGGATGTTGTAATGTGTCCATGCTGAAGTTGGAAATGAATGAGATATGAAACTATGCAGTAGAGTCAGAAAGACCGGAAACCTTTTTGAATAGGCGCGGTTGCAACTCGGGATCAAAGGCGAACTCGGAGTAGCACAGCTTTTAGACCGATTTGACCGACCAGTCCAAACGGGTTCGGGATTTCGTTTACGGTGATATGTCTTTACAGAAGATACCCTCAGAGGTCATTAGCATAAGCTTGTTTCTCAAGCAGAATTATTTAAGGAGATTAATTTCAAACGCTCCCCTCTGATAAGATATTGACTGAAATAAACCTATCGATCTCATTGTTGAAATCAGATCCTTCAAATCACTATAATAGAGTCATTGAATGCTAGATGAGGCGACACGGCAGATCTGTTAGCTATTGTGGTGAGATATAGTTTCATCCCTCGTTCATATGCATCATCAGTTCAATAGTTGGTACCTTTTCCATTGTCAACCCTGGCATAGTTTCCAAGTCTTGTTCGCCACATCTTTTCAACTTCACCAGAGTTTCCTAACTCGTCTTTTACTACTAGTACCTTCATCCATTTGAAGTATTGCCTCAGTAGGGCTACATCCCCAATATGACAATGTATCATCATTAGTTGCTGCGGGGATTTGCTAAAACCGTGGTCTTTCATAATCTGATTGGTCCGCCACTTATTCACGATGGTCGTGTCGTTGCTTATTTCAAGCGTTTGGGACTGACTCACCGATCTGTTTCTGCTCAAGTGGCAAGAATTAGCTAGTGTCATTGTCAAATCGTATAAGGCCAATTTTGATTTACCGACAACCACGCATGGCAATTACTTGAAGTATGCGCTGCTCACCTTTCTTCTTTTCTGGGAGGAAAAGGGTAACCTTAATCCTAACAGTGATGGTCAACATCAGGGGCACAACGCTGAAACCCATCTATGTTTTTTTAAGACGGTGGCATCTAGTCAAATAAAAATAAATAAATATGGGTCTCTGTTTACTATTTCGAAATATATATCTTATTCTATGTTGGTCTGCGGAGTCGGACGAGATCATCAACATGTAAAGATCGGTAGGTCGGCAGATGACTGAAGTTAACAAAAAAAAGATCGGTTCATCTAAAAAAAGCTTGATGGCTAGAAGCTACTTCAACGACTACAGTTCGGGTGTGATCACAATGATCGTATTACTGCAGCCCGAGACTAGGCATGCTGGAGTCTGTGCATAGTGATGTGCGTGCTCGGCTTCGGCTTAAAGCTGCAGCTTGGGTGAGGGTCAGGCCCTAGCCCAAGCCCAAGCCATCGAGGGGGACTCGGCCTCAGCTGGGCCAAGGGGTAGGGCTGCGGCTTTTTAGAGAGTACCTGTGGAATTCAGGTATCATCGTGTATAAAAGGTTCAAGTATCTAAACATAGATACAATAGGATGACAGAAACCATAACAATGAGGAGAATAAGAGGGGATATGAATGTACTTATCATATTACATAGGAATGGCTGCAATGATGATTGCATTGACAAATATTGAATGCCTGAAGGGAGTGTTTGGATATCCAAATCTGGCATCTTTCAATAATAAGGTCAGTAAGATATAGCACAGTGGAGATCTTGGAATAATTTGACCAGCAATTGCCCATTGGTTGCCATATCACATTAGTCCACACTTGCTTTTTATTCCCTCAACTGTTGGCAATGAGCCAGTTATATCCTAAACATTGTCAGTACTCTTGGATGTCTGAACTCTACAGCACTTGTGTTGGAAGCTAGACAGGCTGCTCAGTCATGTAAGTGGGAATGCAACTAAGATTCTACTCTACTTAGACAAGCTGCTATAGTACAAGTGTAAGTAAACAGTTGTATGATAGAGTATGTGGAGCATAACTCTTTCCTCAGTCATATAAGTGGGGACACAACTGAGGGAAGGCTGGAAGATGGTTCTGGTTTTATACTAATCTGATGTGGAACTAAAGTGGAATAGGGACAATAAGGAAATTCATTAGAGGAACAAAGCACATCATAGGTGGAGCATGTGTGGACATAGGTGGTGGAGAACATGTGGATGTGTATATAGTTGTAGACTGTAAGGGCAACCCCAGTGGCACCTGAGAACTGTCACACAGTGCCTAGCATTGGGGGAATTTGTTAAGAACATGAGTGGCGAGGTTCTTAAGTTTATATCTTGGTGAGGTTGAAACTTTGCAGAGGTTTGGAGTAGGGCTTGGCTTCAGCTTATGTGCTGCACCTTCCAAATCTCATTATATCCCTAACTTTGGACAGAGGTTTGGAGTGGAGGGAGGTTGTAGAAACCCTTTGGTGAAGGCTTGGAGACTGAGCCAGGGTTGCCTGGTTGAATTCTAAGTTGATTATCAGACTACTGAACTTCTACTTTACATGTGTATTATATACTGGGAAGTATTTTGAATTTCAGCAAAATCAAAGAGCCTTTCTTGAAGATCATCCATGTTCTATTCTGAATCTGGATCCTCTTCTGAGTCCTCATATTTATAATTGTATGCTTCAGAGGCTCCTTCACTCTCAGTCTCCTCTCCCTCTAAACCAAAATTCATTCCACCCATGGCACAGTTGTAAAAAATGTTCACAGAAGTTGGCAATTCCCTGTCAGATTCATAATCTGTAGGTGTTTTTGGATGCTCTATATGTTCATCTGCTTCAGTAACCTGATCCTTATTCTGATTTTGCAGTCCAGTAATGTTTCTTTTGTGTTTTAGATGGTGGCCAGCAGGCATTATGCAGCATCTCAAGGCTGGGTAATGATTG
>QLPG01022312.1:0-12546 GCA_003314385.1 Gomphus sp. MG54 | reverse complement strand
ATGACTGCAGGATGGCGCCAGAAGAATCCAGAGTAGAAGCGGCACATGGACCGGTATCCCCGAGAAAATCTACAAAAAAATTGTGAGTCATCCATGTATAATTTTCACAGAGTACGCATTACCCTATTGATTTTGTAGAGTTTACAATCTTATCTTCGTTCAAGAATTCCGGCGGCCCCCACATGTCTGATGGCAAATCGGCTAGATAAAGTGGTGGGATCAGAAATGGGTGAGCCCTCATAAATACCGAATAGTACCCAGCGTAGCTCTCCCCTCCGTTACCCAAGCAATTTTCTCTTGGATTTCTTCGGTTATGGTTGCCTCTGTCAGGATAACATAAGGATATTTGAGACGATGGTTGAAGCGATCCTCGATGTTTCTAAGAGCTACCAAGGCCTCTGTCCCGGTGCGTGGGTTACTACTATTTGGAGCTGCATTTCAGAAGCAGATAACGCACGCGGCATCCGTGAAGGTGCGACGAGCATGACGATCACGGCATTTGGTTTCGACTCCCCAAGGACGGTCTCCATTGCATTCCATCTTGGCCCTAGCAGATTTGCACGACTCCCAGAGTGTCTGATATACAAAACGAATTGACATAGACCAAACACAAGGAGCAAGACCGCATATAGTCGGTGTCGAGAGGTCATGATGACGATGGAAAATGCAGACAAGGGAATGTAGGAAGGGCGACACGAGCAGAATAAACAGACTGTGTCACCATGTGTCAACCCATTGTGACAATGTAATTCTGAAATTTCAATGTTTTCTATATAGAAAGAACAATAAATCAATCAAGTGAGTAAACTTTGTTATGAAACATGCTGCGAGATTGATGGAGATTCTAGATTAGGGTTGGAATCAATTAGCGGTTGCGGTGGGAATGAATTACCGGTTGGAGTTAAACCGGCAGTACGTAAGGCGGGTGCCAAATTTATATCCGTTCATGCGCCAATTCGGTCATTCCGTAGCCATTCTATTTGTCAATTAAAATACACCCCATTTAACCTAGTCTCAAGTCCCTTGTGATAAAAAATGCCGGAACGTCAACTTTCAATGACAATTCAAATTTACATCCGCTCATGCGCCATTCGGGCATATCCTAGCCATCCTATTTGAACACCCCATGATAAAAATTGCGGGAACGTCAACCCGCCTGCCGCACAAAAACACAAAATGATCGCCGGACTGCAGCATGTAGAGCGCGCGCCAAATTTACATCCGTTCATTTCGGTCATTATCGTAGCCATTCTATTTGAAAATTAATCTTGTGATAAAATGTGAATTGGCAGAACTGCTGTAGCAACACCAAATCAAATCAGACCGGTAATATAATATACATATATACAGAGGGCACAAAGCACTTTTAATGAATCCAAGTCTTTTGGGAGATTTTATATAGTGTACTACAGCTGAGACAAGGAGTATCTCCACCTCACCCCTCCCTCCCACACCCTCTCACCCTCAAAACATCCCCACTGCCCCTGCTGCGCCTGCAGCGCGTGGCCTCGGGACTTTAGCGCCAAACCAGGCCTTGCCTGTGCGCTCTCCACCGCCGGCCCCGGACCCAGGAAACTCGGTAGCAATACTCAGCCACAAAGGTATCACAGAGAGCAACGAGGGGGGCGTCTCTGCATTAGCCACCGCGCTTGAGTCGTTCGGGGACTTCAAGCGTGGCGCGTCCTCCTGGAACGTAGGTAAGGAAGGGGCCCTGTAACTTGTGGCTATTACGAAACTACTCTGCAAGGCGGCCGCCCTCTACGGAGACCACAGACCGGCTCCAAACACCTCAAAATGTAGTGAAGGAACTGAAGGAGACAAACACATCTAGCCCATCCGCAGCAGCCCCTGCCACAGCAATAGCAGGGAACGTCAACCCGGCTGCCGCACAAAAGCGCAAAATGATCGCCGAATTGCAGCACAAACGGATTTTCGTGTCTCTCAAAAACACCACGAAGGATGCCTTAACCACACCTGGGCATCGGTAGTCGTTACAAGGTACTGTAACGACCTGATAACAAACTACTTCAAGGCGCTCCCGAACGTCAACCCCCTGACACCCCACCCTTTGAGGGGCATAACGAAGTCCGCCGCAGGCAATTTCACGCTTACATTCAAGATGGCAGAGGACGCAAGCCTAGCTAGGGCCCATGCAGTACACTGGGTTAAGCACATTGACCCTCATACCAGTACCCCCCACCTTCCTACGTGGAGTCGTACACAATGCCTCAACCAACGTCTGATCTGAGCGGGACGGCCTCGCAGATGCCATCGAGGATATTGAATCGCGCAATACGGACAACACGCCCGAGGGCAAACAGATTGCCAACTTAGCCTGGCTCAACAGCCCTGAAACGCGAGAAAAGACCAAGCGAGGCCCCTTGATGATCAGCTATAAGACCAACCGCTGCCAACGCCGCAATTACAAACGGCATTGTCATAGAAGGAATCATTTGCACCGTTAGCCTCTACATCCCAAGACTCCCCGGTGCCAAGACTGGGGTCACCGAGCGACGGGGTGTACCGGGGAGGCACGATGCTGCCGCTGCGCCGGGCCACATAGTACAGCCGACCATACATGTGCTCACCATCCCCCATGTCCCGCAGGGCAGAGATGCCACGTAGACAAGCCGAAGTGCACCAACTGTCAAGGTGAGCATGCCAGCTGGACCCGAGCCTGCACGGCTGCAAAGGCCGCGTTCGAATCGCAAGCGCAAAAGGATGAATTTGCTACCGTAAATTTGAATCTTATACTCCTTTCACTTTCGCAGATGCGGACTACACCTCGGGCAAAACCCTTGAGAGCCGCCTTCATATCCCCACCCCTTCCCCCTTCCACCCGCAAATTAACTACATCCCTGCTACCTCCCCTAGCATCCCCATCATCCCCGATTCCTGAAAGCCCACCTCACAGCAGACTATGGGTAAAGCAACAAAACTGCAAGCATTCCAAGGACGTCACCCTTTCACTCATCAGCACTACCGACCCACAAGACTGGGACCTGATATTGATCCCTACATTTACCTCAAGTCCCAACTTACACTAGCGTCTCAACATTGGTACACCCTATACCTCATCCAGGACCCAGATGACCACAACCTTCCTCGCTCTCTTATACCGATTTCAGCCAATCTGACTTCCAACTCTTTTACTCAGATTCACATTGTCTTGCATGTCATCTCAGTGCTCTCAATTATGCAAGCAGACACCAATATCAACATTTATAACATTTACAACCCCCCTGACATGGACACTGCCCTCTTACACCTACAATCCTGGTACTCTGCACACCCTACCAGACATGACTCCTCCACCATCCTAGGCCAGAGACTTCAAGCACAACCTGTTATAGTTGGGCACAAATCAAGTCAGTGGTGCAGATGCAGCAACACCAACCTCTTTATGTAGCTGCTTGCTCAGCACCACATGGAACTCCAGCTCTCAGCTGGTACCCCTACCTTTCAATCTGACTCCCATCAAATACCATGAGTTCAAGGACATCTTCAGCAAAAAGTGTGCCAACACCCTGGCCCCACACCATCTCTATAACCTGAGAATAGAACTCAACAAAAGAACCTCTCTCCCTTTTGGCCTGATCTACTCCCTATCTGAAAGTGAACTAGAATCACTGCAAGAATTCATAGATGAACATGTGTCTATGGGTTTCATTCACCCATCCTGGTCATCAGGCAGAGCACCTGTCCTATTTGTCCAAAAAAAGGCTGGTTCCCTCTGACTATGTGTCAATTTCAGAGGACTCAACAAAATCACAAAGAAGGACCGGTACCCACTGCCCTGCATTTCCAATCTACTAACAGTTCCCACAAGGCCAAGATCTTCACGAAAATAGATCTATGATATACCTACCACCTCATCTGCATCTGAGAAGGTGATGAATGGAAAACCACATTCTCACCCAATACAGATCCTTCAAATGGTGTGTTATGCTGTCAAGAACCGTATGCCGGCATACCCGACTATTCATTTCAGCCCGCTTAGCCTAACTCCACCCTCGCTTGCCTATTCAACTATACACCCTCAGCCTACGGACTATTTGTACCTTGTGTATCTGTCTTGGCATCACATGCTCCTGTTAATTCATTCATTCCATTTATGTCATACTCCACATGCTCGCTATTCTATTCCATCTTCATTTATGTCAATATCCTTTCATTTATATTCCACTCCACTTTCATTTATTCGCAATTCCGCTCAGTCTCTTATATCCAATTTGCTATTACATTCCTTAGGGTAACTCCATTAGGAATCGGAGTGACACGTCACTCCCCAATGTCATGGAGGAGATCATTATTTAGGGTGTAGTATTTCTGTTCTTGCTTTTCATGATCCTTGGCTTTCTTATTCTATTATAGGAATCTAATTGACTCCTAGTAGATTTGAAAGTAGTATAAAGATCTTGTACTTCAGTAGTTCAGTCCTCAGTCAGATAATCAACCTTGGATTTTCTACTAGCTAATTCTCTGTCTAGCCTTTCTGAAATTAGAGCCAGTGCGATCTGGTGGGCACAACACATAAGTTGAAGCCATACCCTACCCTGAACCTCGCCATTGATTATCTTTGGGAGATTTTATATTAATTGTGATTATATCATTCCTTCACATCATAACATATGCCCTTTGGACTGAGTAACTCCCCAGCCACCTTCCAGTGCCTCATGAATGACATCTTCTCCGACCTCCTCAACATATCAGTACTGGTCTACATGGACGACATCCTGATATATTCCGATAACCTTGAAGAACACAGGAAACATGTATATGAAGTCCTGAAACAACTTCAAAAAAATCACCTCTACACCCATGCAGACAAGTGCCAATTTCACACTGGTACCATGGAATACTTAGTATACATCTTATCTCCAAACAGCCTCACCATGGCTGGCGACAATATTAAAGTGATCTAGGACTGGCACAAACTGTGGAAAGTTAAGGACGTCCAGTCCTTCCTCAGATTTGCAAACTTCTACAGACACTTCATCTTTAACTACTCTGACACCATAGTCCTGCTAACATTTGACATGGAAGGACATACCATGGAACTTCACCAAAAACTGCAAGACATCCTTCGACACCCTCAAAAAAGGCTTCATAATGGCTCCAGTGCTAAGCCAATGGATCTCTAGTTCCCAACTCATCATAAGAAAGAGGATACAAATTCCATTCCATGGTCTGAGGTGATGTGTAACAGGACCCCTTGTTTGGAGAATACAGTTGTCAGAATATATCAGGATGTCATCTAGGTAGACCAGTACCGATACATCAAGGAGGTTGGAGAAGATGTCATTCATGAGGCACTGGAAGGCAGCCAGGGAGTTACTCAGTCCAAAGGGCATAATACACCATTTGAAGGATCTGTATTGGGTGCAGAATGTAGTTTTCCATTTGTCACCTTCTCAAATGCAGATGAGGTGGTAGGTGTGTCATAGATCTATTTTCGTAAAGATCTTGGCATTATGGGGACTGTCGAGTAGGTTGGAAATGTAGGGCAGTGGGTACTGGTCCTTCTTTGTGATTTTGTTAAGTCCTCTGAAATTGATACATAGTCAGAGAGAACCATCCTTTTTTTGGGTGAATAGGATGGGTGCTCTACCTGGCAACCGGGATGGGCCAATGAAACCCATAGACACATGCTTGTCTATGAATTCTCGCAGTGATTTTAGTTCACTTTCAGATAGGGAGTAGATTAGGCCAAAAGGGGGAGAGGTTCCTTCATCAAGTTCTATTCTCAGGTCATGGGATAGTGTGGGGCCAGGGTATTGGCATGCTTTTTGCTGAAGACATCCTTGAACTTATGGTATTTGTCCAGGACATTGGTTAGGTCCATGGGGCTGTCTTTGTTCTTATCCAGGTTGGAAAGGAGAAGCTAGAAGGTCTGGTGCCTTCCATCTTTGAGATGCAGGTGAATGCTGCCGTGTTGACTAGTGCAACTTTAGGTGCGACGAGTGGTTTTTTTAGAGGGTTGGATGAGCATCGAGTGGGGACTGTGGGCTCAGGTGGTTTCACAGAATCAGGTGGGGATGGAGTTCTGAACGATATACTACCCAATGCCTAGTCAATTGATAGATTGAAGTAGGTGAGCCAGTTGTGTCCTAGGACTGCCAAGCAACTCGAGTCTAGCGGAGTTACGAAGAAGGTTATGGAGTGTTGTTCCCCTTGGGAAACCAGATCGGAAGCTCGACAGTTTTGCATATTGAAGAGTTAGAGGAGCCATCAAAGAGTCTCAGCGGAATTGGTGTAATGTCATGGTGCTGGAAGTTATGTCTAGATACCAGTTCTGAATTGAGAAAGCAGTGTGTTGACCTTGAGTCAACAAGGGTGATCAGACTGTGACCCAGCAGGGAATTGGAGGTTAGTGTTAGGAGTTGTATGCTGGCATGCCCAACTATTCATTTCAGCCCACTTAGCCCAACTACACCTTTACTTGCCTATCTAACTATTATGCCCTCAGCCCATGAACTATATGCACCTCATGTATCCATCTTGGCATCACATGCTCCTGTCAATTCACTCTACTCATTTATGTCAAACTCCATATGCTTGTAATTCCATTCTGTCTTCATTTATGTTTAATATCCTTTCATTTACATTCCAATCCACTTTTATTTATTCGCAATTCCGTTCTGTCTCTTATATCTGATCTGCTATTACATTCCTTAGGGTAACTCTGTTGGGAATTAGGGTGACACATCACCCCACAATGTCACAGAGGAGATCAAGATTGGGACGTGTATTTCCATTTTTGCTTTCACGATCCAGCTTGCTTATCTATTATAGGAATCTAGTTGACTCCTAGTATATTTGAAAGTAGTATAAAGATCTTGTACATTCAGTAGTTCAGTCTTCAGTCAGATAATCAACTTTGATTTCGACTAAGCTGTTTCTCTCTGTCTTGCTATTCTGAAATTAGGGACCAGTGCGATCTGGTGGGCACAACATACAAGTTGAAGCCATGCCCTACTCTGAACCTTGCCATTGTTTATCTTTGGGAGATATTATGTTAAATTACGATTATGTTATTCCTTCACATTGTAACAGTCAGCTGGATAGTTAGTGAATTTGGGCTTGAGAGGGTGGACATGTTAAGCCTAAGCTCTGTTGGGGTATTAATGGCTTCAATGTGTCCCATGGTTGGTGTTGGGGCCTTCTCCAAAGGTCCTGTTTGAGGTGATGCTGTCATTCCTATGAGGTACATTTTCCGTCTTTACTGAGCTTGGACCAGTATTGGTCGTCTGATGCTTGAGTTGGTTCCCTGGTGATTTCTGATTTCTATTCCCAGTGTCGGGCATCGATGGACTGAGATAGGAGGTGAAGTTGTAGTAGGGAAAGTGGTTTTCCTACTCTGGATTTTCATCTTTGATTCTTCTGAGAAGTCCCTTGTAAAACTGGTGGCAAAGAGCAGAGTCATCCTAGTGGGTACAGGTGGCAAGTCAGTTGAATTCGACCATGTAGTTCATGATGCATTGGTTGTCATGCATGTAGAGTTTTTTGAGGTCTGCTTTGGCCTTGCCTTCCAGGTCATAGGAGCCAAAATTGGTTTTAGCTTGGAGATGAATTCATTATGGTCATGGAGCCAGGATGGCTTGTCGTGGGTGGTGAAGGCTGGTTCAAACCAGTCCAGGGTGATTCTGGTCAGATATGACAATGCATAGGTTACCTTGGTGCTATCGGACTTAAAGGTATCAGGACAATCTTGGAAGATTAGGTTGCACTGTATGAGGAAAGTTTGTAGTTTCCTTGGGTTGGATCCATCAAAGCCGGACTTTTGTAGGAGAAGTTACTTTTCTAGAGATGGTGAGGTTGTTTGCCAGCATTGCAATTGCTCTGGCAAGGCTTGTCACATTACCTGGATGTTCAGGGGGGTTCTGAGGTATAGAGAGGTTTGAACCAGTGGGTGGTGAGTTCCGAGGAATGGGTGTGCAATGGAGGAAAGGTCTGGTGATTGTCTGTAGGACTCAGGCCTGAGTCTTGTCTCTCATAATGATCAGGAGTGTGAGTATGAATATACTGTTAAGTCTGCATGTCAGGTGCTTAGCTAGATACTTCCAGAAGGGTTTCTGGAGGCTTCCGATAGGTTTCTGTGAGGGGGGTTGAGACTCCGATGACAGAGAGACTAGAGATTGCCGATTTGTAGATGGAGATGGAAAGGCAGAAAGATAGGAAGGGCCAGGGGATTAGAGCTGTTTGTGGTATTAGATCATATGATTAGTCATTCAAGTGTTCAAGGTCAAAGGGACTTGGCTACAACTTATGTGTTGCACCCTCCTCGATTATCTGTCACTAATTTCAGAAAGTTGGAAAGTTTTCTGGAACTGAATCAGAAACTATGATGTAGATTAAGTCAATATTTGTACTGGCAAATAGTCCAGTTGACTGGTGGTTCATATACATGTAGTTAATCCTTGTACTATCTATTGCCGAGTAAGGACAAGGGAAAGAGAAATACAAGGGGACAATGGAGAGGTGAAAAACAAGGGGACGAGGTACGTGGCAATCTTATGGTTTACTTTGTTTGTATGTGGAACCTTGGTTTCCAGAATCACAGAAGGGAGTTGGTGTTAAGATCTAAACAGTTATGGTTCAGTCCTTTGTGGTAAAGGCTCTGTGATTGTGTGAAATCTACCTAAACAGTTATGGCTAAGTAAAGAAAGTAAGCCTGTGTCAACATGCATCTAAAACTAAACATACTCACTTCAGTCCTTTGTGGTAAAGGCTGAAGTGTCGGAAAGTGAAATATAAACTATACATGTCCTGACTGAGAATTCTCACGCTAAAATATAGCCTCAAGTCAAACATTAGAAAAGATAAAATAAAAGGGAAATATGAATGTTCAGAATGATACTGTCCTTCATGTCTGAAGCTTCACAGTTGGGTTAGGGGACCACAGGTTTGTTGAAAGGAGCTGTGGAAAGATGTTTGGGGAAATAGGCTTGTAGATTGCTGTGGTCAGAATCCCCCAGGAATGGCAATGACTGGATGATTACATTTGTCTGAGTCACAGTTTATAACATCGCTGTAGTGAAAAACAGAGGGAAATCCCAGGCATGCAGCAGCACTTCTAGTACTACAAAGATAGATATAGAATGTTAGAAATGTAGGAAAAAAGGACACATGAAGGCAGATTGCTGTTCCAAAGCAAAGAAAAAGGAAAAGAAGGAAGATAAAAAGAAAGGAAGTATATCAGCAAATGCAGCAATGGAGGGCAAGGAATTTGCTTTACAGCTACATTCACTGGGACTGAACTTGCACTGAAAGCAAGTGCACAGATGGATTGGGAAACCAATGTCTATGACTCAGATGCATCAGGTCACATGTCGCCAAGTCAACATTGCTTCATCACCTTCAAGGAGATTGTGCTGTGAACGATTGTCAGGAACTGTACGCTGGCAAGCCTGACTATTCAATTCAGCCCACTCTGCCCAACTCCACCCTTGCTTGCTATTTAACATAATGCCCTCAGCCCACGGACTATATGCACCTCATGTATCTGTCTTGGCATCACATGCTCCTGTCAATTCATTCCACTCATTTATGTCACATCCCATATGCTTGCTATTCCATTCCGTCCTCATTTATGTTTAATATCTTTCATTATGTTTCATTTCATTTTCATCTGTTTGCAATTCCACTCAGTTATTTATATCCGATCTGCTATTATGTTCCTTAGGGTAACTCTGTTGGGAATCGGAGTGACATGTCACTCCACAATGTCATGGAGGAGATCATTATTTGGGACCTAGTATATCTATTTCTTGCTTTTCATGATCCTCAGCTTTCTCATTCTATTATAAGAATCTATTCGAATCCTAGTAGGTTAGAAAGTAGTATAAAAGATCTTGTACTCATAGTTCAGTCTTCAGTCAGAAAATCAATCTTGATTTCGACTAAGGTTCCTCTGTTCACTTCTGTCTACCTTGCCTTTACAAAATTGGGGACCGTGCGGTCTAGTGGGTGCAATGCAATACATTGAAGCCAAGCCCCATTCAGAACCTCGCCATTGCCTCGCCTTTGGGAGATTAAATATATTATAATTACATCCTTTCTCTACATTGTAACAATGATCAATGCTGCAGATAAAACAGTTTTTCAAGCCATAGGAATAGGAAATATGAAAGTCAGTATCCCTAATGGGAAAACAATGACACATGTCACCTTGAGGGATGTACTATACTGCCCAAACCTGGTTTCCCTAGCACACTGTGATGCAGCTGGTTATTCTGTCCTATTGAAGGACAGAAAGTGTCTGATCCGAGATACAAAAGGGACACTGATTGGACAGGTTCCACTCTCAATTGGCCTCTACAAGATAGAGCACAAGTGTTAAATACGCATGTCGGCGCTTGGCTAGAGACTTCTGGAAGGATTTTTGGAGGGTTCTGAATGGTTTCTGAAGGGGGGATTCATATTCCGGGTGCAGGGGGACTAAGGGTTAGACCTGGGATCGGAATTGGAGTAGATGGAAGTTGGGAATGCTGGGGGTCTTGGGACTATTCACAGTATAGGGTGGTACGAGTAGTTCGAGGTCGCAGGGACTTGGCTTCAACTTATATGCTGCACCCTCCTCGATTGTCTGTCCCTAATTTCAGAGAGTTGGAAAGTTTACCGGAACTTAATCGGAAACTATAATGCAGAATTAAGTCGATATTTGTAATGGCGAATAGTCCAGTCGACTGGTGACTTATATACATGTATCTAGTCTTGTACTATCTTTTACTGAGTAAAGACAAGGGGGGGAAGAGAATACAAGGGGCAATATAAAATGAAGAACAAGGAGTGAGGTATGCAATGATCCTGTGCGTCATCTATCAAAGGAGTGGAACCTTGATTCCGGAATATTTGGAGGTTCAGAAACACGGAACCTCAGAATGATGTATCAGACATCTAGAAATCGGTTATTCAGTCTTGAGCGATCGGAAAGGTCCCAGAAACAGTGCGGGTGGTTGTGGGGTTTAAAGTGGGTTTATTTGGCAGCATGGGCCATAACAGTATCCCTCCACTAGGACCTCGAGGGCTCGGTCCTAAGCTTAATTGAAGCAGTAATTAAGATGGACATTACTGTGAGAGTTCTTTTGATGGTTCCCTGGGATGTTTTGATCGATAAGTGCTGATGGTTCATTTGTCTATAAAAGGGGGTGTTCGCAGAACTGGGAGGGGCCTTTCCTCAATGGAGAACACGGATCCTCAACCTTCGGGAAGTTTTGGAATTCTTTCCTGTTTTTTTTCCTCTCTGGGGCATCGTTGGGAGAGTTCAACGGGGGTCTCGAGGATGAAGTGCAATGCCTGCAGGGCATTGATGCTGATGTGGCGGCATTGTGGGCTCATGCCGTCGCAATTTGCGATTCCCTTGGTTTGTCTAACCAGTTTGATTTTTCCTTCCTTTAACCTCTCCCTAGTGCAGGGGCATTTCTTAGATCTGTTATCATCCAGAGACCATCCTTGTGGTTGGTCGGGATGAGGTATTGTTCCCAGTGGCCTGGTGGCAGGGGCAGATGGTCTGGAAGCTTTCGATCGGATTTCCACATTTTTGACCCATTGTTATGGCCCGTACTCTCACTAAACCCATACCAACCCCCACAACCACCCACACCTTCTCCGGGACTTTTCCAATTGCTCAAAGACCGAATAAACCGATTTCCGGATGTCTGACATATATTCTGAGGTTCCGCATTTCCGAACCTCCAAAGACTCCGAAGCCAAGGTTCCGATACTTTGATAACTGACACGTAGGACCATCGCGTACCTTACTTCCTTGTTCTCCTTTATATTGACCCCTTATACTCCCTTTCCTCCTTGTTTTATGACCATCAAAGATAATACAAGGACACTCGCATGTATATAGTCTTCCAGTCGACTAGACTGTTCGCTAGTACGAATATCGATTTAGTTCTCCCTCGTACTTTCCGTCCAAACCGACCTCTGGTTTCCGAACATTCAGGAAACGAGGACTTCTGGAAACCTCTCGGAATCACCGGGAATAAACTTAGAGGCACCTAGCTAAGCCCCCGACATGCAGATTTAACAGTATATTCGTACTCACACTCCTAATCATCACGACCCCGAGACCCCCATGAACACGTATTTGGCCCCCAATATGGGCAATATGATGGCCAACCCAGGCCAACCTGTGACCCCATCCAGTGGCAGCAGGGCTACCACGGACTCTTTGTCCAAAACTTGGAAAAGACAGAAAACTTACACCGCAGAATTTGACCCATTTCTTAGAAACAACTATGACCCCCCGAGAACCTGGCATTGATTTCGACTCAGTGCTCAATCTGACCCTCTGAAAGTTTCCATTCAGGAAACCTTGACCAACATGGACCCCCAACCATTTCATAGATAATGACCTTACGACACTCACGACTCAAGACTACAGGCTGAGCCATGAATAAACATTTTCCACTCCTTACGCATCAAACCACGTAGGATCCCCCAAGATCCAGATCGGGTCTAGCAGGATTGGGCTCATCCAATAAACCCTCCTTTCCTCCACTTTCCGATCCTCCCCCACCATCCCGTGGATCCCTG
>QLPG01022308.1:0-11251 GCA_003314385.1 Gomphus sp. MG54 | reverse complement strand
ATTCATACAACATGTTACAATAGCAATACATTTATTATACAAATGTCCATTTCTCAATACTCCCCCTCAAACCCTACGCATTCCTAGGAGTCCTAGGATGTGGAGGTGTTTGCACGGTGAAAGAGCCTTAGTCAAAATGTCCGCTGGATTGAGCGTTGACTTGACATAATGAAGAATTATGTTGCCGGCGTCGATTTGTTCCTTCGTGTAGTGGTAATGAACGTCGATGTGTTTCGTCCGATTGTTGGTTATATCATTCCTAGAGAACAAAATAGATGATTGATTGTCGGTAAAGATAGGAATGGGGGTGAAAGTGTGTCCAAAATCCTCCCCGAGATGTATGAGCCAAATGGCTTTGACGGATGCGAAAGAACCGGCAACAAGTTTTGACTCCATCATAGATCGAGTGATGAGCTTCTGCTTTTTGGATGCCCATGAGATGGGGGCCCCATTAAAAGTGAATATCCACCCTGAGGTGGATTTTCTATCGTCACAATCTCCTGTGAAGTCCACGTCAGTGTAACCGGCAATGTCGTGCATGTACCCTTCCACTCCTACACCTTCTCTTGTGTACAGTATCCCGTAGTCCTTCATGGCTACTAGATAGCAAACAATTCGACGAGCGGCCTCCCAATGAATGGCCGATGGGTTGGACACAAATTGCGCGCACCTGTTTGTAGTGTAGGATATGTCTGGTCTGGTACAGACCGAACAGTAGTTGATACTGCCAATAATAGATGCATACTGTAGATCCATGGGCTTATCTGTGGGTTCAGCGGCTTGTAATTGAGTGTTTTGATCCATAGGCGAGTGAAGCGTCTTTCCGCCTGCGATGCCAAATCATTTGGCTAGTGTAGAGATGAAAGAAGGTTGTGAGATGTGAATAGTGCCGAGTGAACGATTCCTTGATATCTTGATCCCGAGTAAACGAATGGGCTCTCCTAAATCCTGTATATCAAAACTCCCCCCTATCTCCCGTACCATTCTCTCCATCGCTCCGGGTGAAGTGGCCGCTAAGAGCCCGTCGTCGATGTACCAACCGGCGATATGGATCTCACCGTCATCGGTAAATTTGAGGAAGATTGTTGGGTCAGCGTTCGCCGCTGCGTATTGTGATTTCTCGAGTTTGTTCCTCAGCGTTTGGTGCCAGACACATCCTGACTGTTTCAGTCCGTAGACACCTTTATTCAATTTACATACCAGGTGCTCCTCCCCTGGCATAATGAAGCCCTCAGGCTGTCGCATGTATATGACATTGTCCAATTTTCCGTTAAGGTATGCACCCTTGACGTCAATGTGCCTGAGTTCGAGATCGTACCTGCATGCTAATGCAAGTATGAGCCGGATGCTGGCAAGTCAGATGGTGGGTGAATATGTTTTGTGAAAATTGACGCCTGGAATTTGTGAGAAACCTTGCGTGACAAGTCTGGCTTTGTACTTGTCGACTTGTCCGAGGTTGTCGCATTTGACTCTGAAGGTCCATCGGCTACCAACGATATTGGTATCTGGGGGCGGCTTGATGAGATTCCATGTATTATATCCCTGTAAGGTGTCAAATTCATCTTTGCAAGATTTTTCCCACTCAATTGCTCTGTCCGATCTCATAGCCTTCTTGAAATTCTCTGGCCCATCTTCTGCTAAGATGACGAATGCTGATTCGGTTTCCTCAAGATGTGCGTCACCGAGTGCAATCATGCTGAGTTCCATCGCTATTGCTGCATGCCTCATTCCTTTCCCGTAGTTGGGATTGGTAGGATCCATCCATGGCCCTGTCTCGAAGTCTTTAAAGGTGGGTACGCGCTCGTCATCGGTATCTTCTTCGATTGGTGGTACGTTCGCATCTACGGTGATTTCTTTTTCAGGTTCTTCTTCATCGGACAATGAGGATAGGTCTGATTCCTCCACTTCAACTTCTGCAGTTGGAGGTTGTTTGGGATCAGCGACGGCTTTTCATATGTGTGGCATAAAAGGAAGCTCATCGTCATTGTCCCATGATTCGTGATTTTCGTGTGTGACATTTTCTTTCACCGTAATAGGAATATCTTCTTCATTCATCCAGAGTGATGTAAGGTTGTCTTCGTCTGTTGAGTGGATCGTAGTACGTTTGATTTGCATATGTTCGTCGAAGATCACGTCCCTTGATTTGATGACTAAGTTCGTTCGCGGTATCCAGATCTTGTCCGCTTTTGAGTTGTCGAAATAGCCTACGAACGTTCCCTCAACGGTCCTATATTTGCCTTTTCTTCTAACGGCCTTGGGCATAAGTGCCCAACAAGTTGAGCCATAGGTGCGAAGCCAGTCGATCCTGGGTTTGACTCCCCAGAACGCCTCATATGGCGATTGTTGGATCGTTTGGTGTAACGTTCAGTTCTTGACAAAATTAACTGTGTGAACGCCGGACACCCAGAAACGTTTTGTGAGTCCGGAGTCGTGTTATAGGGTAAGAGCGCCTTCTTGCAGCGTTCAATTGTATCATTCTGCAATAGTGTTGTGCTCGGGAGTGTATGCAGATGTAGTTTCATGAATTATCCTGAGCTCACCGCATATCTGTTGAAAATCTTTCCCTGTATATTCTCCACCGTTGTCTGTGCGAACCTTCTTTACATCGACGTTCTTCTGTCTTTTAATCCACGCAAGATATTTCTTGAATGAATCGACGATGGTTTTTGATTCCTTGTTCTTTAGGAAATCGACGCTGGTGTATCGCGTTTTGTGTTCAAGCCAGGTGATGAAGTATCGGTAACCTCCGATTGAAACGTCGAATGGGCCGCAAATGTCGGACGATATGATGTCGCCTACGTTGGTGGGTTGTTCTTCCGTTTTGTTGTAGCTCATCCACGTGTGTTTACCGAATGGGCAGTAAAGACATGGTTTGATTTCAGGTTGAGGGATGGGTATTTCGAGATCTAGAGTTGTTCCTAGCCTAGACATTTTGTCTATTACGGAATAGCTAGTGTGAGCAAGTCTGTGATGCCATAAAGTGAGAGAATTCGACTCAGGAGAAAGTAACGCTGTTTTGGTGGGTTCCTTAGCCGTTCTCTTTGCTACAAAGACAAAAATGTTGTTGAGTTTTGATCCACGAGCGAATATGTTGCTGTCGTGTGAGAATGCAGATCCATAGTTTGAAAATTGAACATCAACTCCCCCTCCGGTCATGCGGCCGACGGAAAGGAGGTTTGCTTCGAGTTTTGGAACGTAGATAACGTTAAGTAGAGTGAATTCTGTGTTGGGGAGACCAGTAGCTGCATCATTTACAAGAGTAATTTTTATCGTACCGCGTTTGTTAGCTTTAAGTATATCGCCGCTCGCGGTTTCGATGGATATTGTGGGGGTGGTTTGTATGTCCTTGAAGAGGCTGAGGTCACCGGAGAGATGACTCGATGCCGCTGAGTCTGCAAGCCATATGAGATTGCCGTTCTGTATGGCAGACAATGCAAATGCGTCAGAGCTGCGTTCATCGTTGTCTTTTAATGGCGTTGCTTCGGTAATGATAGCCATAAGGGCGTATTTCGACGTAGTCACGTTTGAAGGTGCGTTTGAGCTCGATCGGTCATTTTGCATTCGAGCGGTGGCAGCGTTGTGACCTCGTGGTGGGATCGCTAAGTGATTTCTTCCCCATGGTGGTTGTCCTTCGAGTCTGCCACCTGGCATCGTGCATCGAGCGGTCGAGTCCCATGCAGTGACAGTTGTTACACTGGTACACGTTCGGTGGGGTAGACATTGCCTGAGCATTTTCGATGCGAGGTACGAAGTTGGCATGGTTGTTGTTTGGATTTGGTGCAGGGGGTTGTAATGTGGGATGGTATGAGGCATTCGGTCTGATTTGCAGTGTCGTGTTGTTATTGAAAGATCTTCTCATCGGTTGAGCTGGGAATTTGCTTGGCCTCATTTGAGCCTTGAAAGCTGTAGCAGCTTGGATGGAGATGTCAGTCGCGCTTAGGTCAGCTTCATGTGCCTCGAGTTTTTCTTCAATCTCCTCAGTCTTTTGAGTGATCATCTTGATGGTCTGAGCGATCGCATGCCATGA
This sequence comes from Gomphus sp. MG54, assembly GCA_003314385.1. Lineage (NCBI taxonomy): Eukaryota > Fungi > Basidiomycota > Agaricomycetes > Gomphales > Gomphaceae > Gomphus > Gomphus sp. MG54. Next base: position 7,224 of record QLPG01022308.1, on the reverse strand, counting down.
TTCAGGGACGTTTCGAAGGATTGTGGCTGCGTGGGTTGATTCAGGGATGATTTCTCCCATTCGGGCGAGTTGTTGTTGGAATTCTCTCATGGTGGTGAGGTAGATAGAGACGTCTTGTCCTTCGACCATATGATAGTTTTCATATCTAGTCCTGACAATACTGATTTTGTCGGGATCTGTAGATTCGAACTTCGATGTGAGAATTCTCCAGGCCTCGGTGCTATGAGTAGTGACGTCAATAGCGGATTGGTATTCAGGAGAGATGCAAAGGAGTAATTGCGTATATGCGATACTGTCTCTATCGTTCCACTCGTCCTGAAGCTGTTGGAGTGTAATAGAATCGACCATCTGAATGCCGGAAACGATGGTGACGTGTTGGTTAGTGGCATCGGGGTACTTCTCGTCGCCGATGATGATCTTGTACAAACATCTATCTCTGCATGTGGCCGATAATTCTCGTTTCCAGGATATCCAGTTATCGTGTGTTAGCTTTGGTTTGATGTCTTGGAATTTGTGAACTTCATGTTTGGGAATAGCAGTCATGATGATGTTTTTGTTGGTTTTGGTAGTCGCTGAGACTTTTAATCTATGGAGAAAATATTTGATAAGTACTTAAGTATTTTCTTAGTGAGTAACAAGAATCTTGAAAGCTCGTGGGTAAATCCTATGGGACCTCATGAGAAAATGACGGATGGATTGTTTATTTCGTCCGTGTCTAAGTCAGACAACAACCAAGCTTGAGATGTATTATCTCAGCTGGTGGCTGTGACTCGAGTTAAAGAAGAGGAGGTCGCAAGATTGGCCAACAAGTATGTGGGGAATACTTTTGTTGTTACTACTCTTCTTGTTACACAATGTACTGGTATTTATATACAACTTTCCCAGTGAACTCGGTCAGTAACTCCTATGTAGAGAATCCCCCTAACTATGAGGGATGCATATTGGTAATGAGGACTGGTGACCATTTTTATTTGATTTTTGAATAAGATTCTGTTCTGTCATGGGATCCGGACTCTCTGTTATGCCCGCCATTGTATGTATCCCTGAATCCCATATGTCCGGCCCTTGATTGGTAATGATAAGATACACCTCCATTTGATATCAACCGGTCACAGGTTGTGAGTTGGATCCGGATTGAATAGGTGTTGTTGTATGGAGATGTCGGAAATTATCTGTGGGCCTGTACCAACTTGTTAGGTACACATATGTGTCTCCCCTATAATCAATCTCCCCCTATGTCGGTACTTTGTATCTCCCTCTCCCTAATCCATCTCTGAGAAACATGGAGATAAAGAAATGTACTACAAGGTGGTAACTTTAGAATGATAGAAAGAAATGAGAAATGAGAACTACAAAGAATTCATACAACATGTTACAATAGCAATACATTTATTATACAAATGTCCATTTCTCAATAAGATTAATCAAGGTTGTGCCACATGCTGGAGCAAGATAGAGGGGAATCAGTTTAGGTTAGCCTTGATTGGCCGCTGACTAAATTGGGACGCCACACCAGCACCATATTGTTTCTTGATTATTTTTGATCACTCCGATCAGGGTTTCCCATGATGTTATAAATCCCAAAAGGTGTCTGATATTATAAACGCACAAATTGGCCATTATCGGTTGATGGCGGGAATTTGGTCATCCTTAGTTGTGTGATAAGCACCTCCTGCTTTATCAGATTGAGTTATGAAGTCAATGAAATTACCGGCGCATGGGAACAGAGAACATTGAGTCCTGGGGTCCAGGATCTCGGATGGTTCATTAAGATAGACCGGACTCGGGATATATATCACGTGGCAATCAGTGTCGCGAGAAGATAGGAGTTGATCTGAACCACCACAGGTAAAGCATATATTACCAGAGTCGCGTCATTGATTGAGTGAGATTACCGGCATCACATTGAGTGTCCCTGAGTTGGGTCAGGAGGCGGGGGTAAATCGTATGTGGCAATCAGGGTCATGCCAAGATGACCAATATTAATTCAAGGTACTTTAGGAATAGAATTTGATCTGATCCGCCACATGTGAAGCACATGGCAATCACGTGATGACCATATCGGCATACTGGAATGATTGCCGCCATCTGCCTTATCACGCAATCTGACGCTGTCATCTTTAAATTGACTTACCCTGACGTGTAAACACTCCCGGGCCAGTGGAACGCGCTCCAGGGATTGATTGCTGCCTCCCGCGAAGAGTCTGTGATTTTCATTATTGAATGGGTGCCTTGACCCCGATCAGGTAAGATCTACTCAGCGCCAGAAGCCGCATTCAATCCCTGGGGCACGTTATTACACCGGTCCGTGAATGCGAACATGCCATCAGGGGCAATTCAACCCAGCGTCAGATTGTGTGATATCTGATACACGTCAAATGGCGGCAATCAAGGCACGTTGATATCGTGATCACAGATATCAGGGTTAATTGAATAACGATGTCCGAAGGCGGCAATCATACCAGACACTGGTATGGCTTGCACGTTATATCGGCCCGATATTGTGATCACGCTATCACCTCAGAAATTGTTGCTCGAGCTTCTGAGATAGCAATCAATATGGTGCGTCTTGGCACCCAGACGGTTCATATGGAAATCATCACGGGACGCGATGTTATGTACCGTTCATCCTCGATCGTACAGATCAGGTTGTGTCACCGTTAGAGCAAGATTATGCAAATTGGTTTCAGATGACCTGATCAGCCTGAGTAGAGCTGAATTCACTTATACGAAGATCTATTATGTGTAGATTAGTAAATCAACAATGGTGTAAATGAAAGTGATACCTCGTTTGAGTGTCTAAGTCAAAACACCTAGGGGAGACCAGATCCAAGTAAGCAATTTATGATCTAGAGACATGACACAATTAAAGTACCATTAGAAACATTTAGTTGTTAATTTCCACAGAAATTTTTGATAAATGCCAAGGGAAACAAGGATTGGGTCACATGTCAGGCGACGCGGTTTATTAATCCAACAATGATAACTATACTACAGATCTCGATGGTGCTTCGTGTGACACTATTCACTTTTATAACGCTGCTAGCCTGGTCAGGTCTGATGACGAAGATATCGACTTTGGCAGAATTGCTGGGGTATTGTAGGGACTGAGTGTAAATACACAGGTCGACTATTCAGGCTGTTTTCCAACGGAACAACCAGCTGTCTGATTGTCTTTGTGGATGGGTGTTGGTAGGGCCCAAATCGGCGCAATCAATAGATGATACACAACGCACGCCATCCGACAAGGGATACCATGTCACTTATTTCCCACTACTAACCAGACCCAATATGTTATCGGTAACCTTACACATCCCAACCTGGTCCAGGGGAACCGAAGTTGATATCGGTAATCATGCCCCATTGGTGGCGCCATCCTGATCACCAACTACTGTTTAGTAGCCGCCGGTACCTTGAGTACCTTGAGTTGAATCAGTCATTCCTGATCGCTAAATTTCATTTAGCAGCCGCCCACCTTCCGAACCGATCCGGTGTAACTCAAGGTGATACCGGCAATCTCACTTAATTAATGTCGCAACCTTGATCGCAAATTAATGTTTCACGTGTGGCGGTGCGGATCAAATCATATGCTGACCTGATCCGGGTACCTTGAGTTGACATCGGTGAGCTTGGCGCGACCCTGATTGCCAAATGTCATTTAGTTAGCCGCACGCCTTCCGACCCGATCCGGTGGAACTTCATGTGATGCTGGTAATCTGACTAATTAATGTAGGGACCCTGAAATGTGTTTGCAGCTGCTATAAATGACTACGCGATCAAGGTTGCGCGAGCAATTAAAGATTCCCGGCTCGGCCCGGATCAGGCCCGGATCGGGTTGGCATTTGTGTTGGCAGTTCTATTTATAACTACGGGAGAACCATGTGGCATATCGGATCAAAATGATATACATGCCTAATTTGAAATCGGTAATCTTACTCTATCGGTAGCGTGGCTTTGATTGCCAAGTGATATATGAAAACCATGTGAAGTTTCGGATCAACGCCTTTTCATTTGATGATCACATATATACCCGATCCCAATCCTGTCTAATCTAACCTCATATGCGTGATGCTGGAAACCAGGTCTTCCCGTGTATCCCTGTTTGGGTTGAGTCAGGGGCCAGATAGCCAGCTTGAGTCACTCGATGATTGCCTCTTCAGCGTTAGCTTCCATTGAAAAATGAAGTGCTATCAATAAGGGAGTAGAACTTTGATTTGTTGTGTTCTTCTGGTTTTCGGTTTAGTCAACCACAGGGTACATCGACACATCAGGAAGGTAATTTCAAAGAAGACTCATGTCACACAGGTCTGTTAGTGAAACCCACAATCGACGCTTGAGTTCCGTTGGATATTATCAAGGTGGAAGGCCATTGTATTCCAGAAACACCCTTGTGCATGATAAATAACAGCAATTTTTGAGCCACTTGTCTTCCTCTGTCATGTGCAGGGTTCTGTGATCCACGCGGCAGATCAATTGGCCGGGTCCTCAGCATCTAAAAAAACCTTATAAGTGCATGGCAGATTAAACAATACTTGGTTGGACCGCAGGTAATCTAGTATATTGACCGGTTTCCCCAAGAACACTTGCGGTCAAGAGATATATTCTCATTAAACCACGCATGAGGATCCATTCAATATACGGTGCAAGGTCGAGCACAGTAGAAACAGCTCTATGCAGTAGTACCTACAATGTGGAATTCCATCCTTGACAAAGGAAGTCTCTTCCCTGAACCAAACTGTCTTGGCCTGGACACAATTACATAAATAAACAATCATTGCGCCGGATATTCACTTATACATCAAAATTGTTCCCGATAGGAATGTCCTAAATAAACACCGTTTTGAAGTGACTAAGAATATTAAGTTTAACCGAGGAGGCTACTAGAAGCGGTAAACCTCAGAGACTATCACAGCTAAGCGATGGAGTTGGCAATACTGAGTACAGTGTGAATCCAGGTATGGAAACGTCCGACATCGCCGGAATTCAAAACGGTCAGAGTCAAGAGAATTTGACTGTCCGGTCAAGCACGGACATCCCAAACTGCGTTGTATCAAGGCATGGTAGGATGAATAAAAAAAAATTCCAGCATCCATTGCATAAAAACGCGTACTCTTGACCATCGAGCAGGTGATTCTTGGAGGAGGAATAAGAAATTTTGATCCACCGTGACAACAACAGCTGCTAGTTGGTATATACTCCATGCTTGGGACAGGGGGAAAACCTTAACAAAACAAAGACGATACAACAAACACGCAACAACCGGTGAAAATGTGAAAGGCAGGTTGGAGCAGATGGCTCCCCTTTGGGAATCACGTAATTCCAAGAGACTCTCAGGATATAATACACAGCAGTTGTCTTCACGCGGAAATAATGTCATTCTAGTAATCACAGAGGATAAAAATCATAAAGTTTGCAATTTTTCGAAGAAACAACGAGAAGTGACTTCACTCTATAGGCAAGATCTCCATAATAATAATGATATTATATTTCTATAAATGGTGAATTCTTTATTCTTTTTCCACTAAAATTACGTTCTTCAGGTCTGTATCGCAACAAGGGTGGAGAAGAAATTGGAGATTAAACAAAGACCAAGTCCTCTTATGTATATTGTGCTGTAACTCATTGCGGAGAACTGAAGAGATAATACCGTCTAGGTTATCCTCATACATGTTGCGTAAAGGATGGCAATGTCCAAGAAAATCAGGAGAGAAAAACTATCTACTACACGGTGGTGGTGTTACTGCTCTTGATGAATCTAGCACTTCTTTCAATATGCTGGAGGGTCCTAGTAATTTTTGGTGCATGCGACAGCTAAGTGGCAATGATATGGATCTTGGTGCCGATTATTGAGAAAACTGTGCCCCGCGATGATGGCGGATGGTTTCCAACAGGGTTCACAGTAAGGTTGTTGGGGGAAATACAAAATAAATAAGTTAGTTCAAACTAATATACATAATCAATTGTTATATCATTCACCGTTTGCACCAGTGGAGGTGCGCTCATACCGGTCTCCAAGCTGTCCCTTCACTTCTTGAACATTTATACAATCTCCTCGGAAATCAATTGTTATATCATTCTCCGCTTGCACCAGTGGAGGTGCGCTCATACCGGTCTCCAAGCTGTCCCTTCACTTCTTCAACATTTATACAATCTCCGGAAATCAACGAGTGAATGTTTGTTCCGCAACTTTTAAGTTCACCAGAAGTCAGTCCCTCCGATACCAGTGAGAAAATGGGGGAGACTGGATCAATGAGTTCAATGTCTGATTTTGTACGGCGTAGGATGCCGACCAAATGGATCTGCTCCCGTGTCCGGTAGCAAGCGAACAATATTCTTATGACCTGATGCCAATGCCGCCTGCAGTGCACTGCCATAGTATCCTCCCTGGATGTTGACATCCGCTCCTATATTCAAAAGGAACAGAACCATGTCCTCATCCCCTGTCGATGATGCGAAGTAAAGCGGAGAGCCAACTTGTGCTTGTTTCATGTTTATGTCGACTCCTTTCTCGACCAGGAAGTGAGCGATATCACTGTGACACATCATCAAAGCCATCTGCAATGCATTCCCGCGTCTTCCTCCCAGCAGGTTCACCTGCGCTCCCCGTTCTACCAGAAAGGACACGATAATTGGGTGACCCCTAGTGCGCTACGGTAGTATCCCCCAAGCATATTGACGTCCGCCTTCGTGTCTAGCGGCAAGCGAATAATGTTCTCATGATCTGAGATCGATGCTTCCTGAAGTGCGCTACCAAACTATCCTCCTTGTTTGTTCACATCCGCTCCCAGTTCGAGGAGCAGTCCAACCATAGCTTCGTCACCTGTTGAAAATGCCCAGTATAATGCAGAGCCATCCTGTCCTCCTTGCATGTTTAAGTCTGCACCCTTTTCGACTAACAAGCGACCAATGTCTTCGTGACATTTTCTGAATGCCACCTGCAGCGCGCTGCCGTAACACTCTCCGACTATACGCTCCCAGATCGAGGAGGAGTCAAACCATATCCTTGTGCCCCAGTAACGCGGCCGTGTACAACGCAGAACCATTCTGTTCGTTTATGTCGGTACCTGTCTCGACCAGAAAACGAACAATGTTCTCGTGGAGTTTTGTCAAGCATCATCAACGCCATCTGCGACGCACTCCCGCGCCTCCTTCCCTACAAGTTCACCTGCGCTCCCCGCTCTATCAGCAAGGACACGGTAGTGTGGTGACCCATGAATGACGCTG
>QLPG01022303.1:0-10824 GCA_003314385.1 Gomphus sp. MG54 | reverse complement strand
CCCGAGGCTGAAGAGGGAGGCGTGCTACGAATGATAATGTGGAGCGAGACAGCCAAGAGCAAAACTACCTGGGTTATTGAACAGGTGAGGAAAACCAACTTCTTTGTGGCGATCCGCCATTTTCTCACTTATAACACCTAGGTCTGGGCATTTGAAGAAGTTGACGGAGCTCGCCGCTCTACCGAACGAGTACATTTCACTGGCCCTCGGGGAGAAATCATTGAAGGACGCCTGGTATATAACTTAGGTGAGGATCGTACGATCATATGAATGGTGTCGAAATTTACATGTCCCTGTTGACAGTGAAAGCTGCTTGAGATATTTTATTCTTGTCACTGTATATCCTACTAGAGGTAGGTACGACTGACCAGTCAGTTGTTTTGGCTACCTATAGTGACGTTTACACATAAGTTATCTGTACTTGGTAAGCATAGTTTCCTACCAAGCAAACTGTCAATGGCCACTTCTAGGTAAACGAAAGATGACAGAGTATACTATAACCTATCATGCATTGATTCCTTTGAAAACTTCACTCTTTCAAATGTGCTCATTCATTAAGCATATGGTGACACCTATGGAGTACTGTTTTGACCCATAAACAATAGTGGATTTGTTCTGCTATCCTTCTCTCACTAAACCCCAAACTGCATGTTCAGATATTCTTCTGCCCGAGACGGGCGGAAGGTAAGTTACACTGATTCGACGCAAATTCTTCCTTTGAATATTCGCAGTCCTCGCTATATATCGTTTAGCCAGTATCCAGACATTGTGGGCAGGTTCAATAAACATCAGTTGTAAACAGAATAGCGGCAGAACAGGCATTGCACTGGCAGGAAACAACAGTCCCAGCCTGGTTCATTGCTTGACAGCTTGAATCGTACTTTTAATACAGAAATGTGAGTCTCTCAGCTATGAGTTATGGGAGAAGGATCCTTCTCGGGTTCTTGGAACGAGTTTCCCAACCAGTCGTTCGCTCTGTCGCTCTGTCGAGGACACTCGGCAGATTCCCTGCTTAATGCACATACGGACGGGAACTTCAGGTCCTTTTTAAGATCATATCGGTGGTGGGGTAATGGTTGCTCGATTTGTAATTCTGGTGATGTTACGTACCGTGAATGCAGCTTGAATATGTAATCCTGATAGAACATCCAAGATATGCGATTTCACCATGGCGGTTACAGTACCTTCTCCAGTCGACTGGTAGGGTAATATGCCAAAGTCCATGAGATGGTAGTGTAGAAGTGACTAATGTCACTCGAACTACCTTCGAGAGTGGTGCCGTCACCACGCGGTAGATCTTAATCGATTTCGGTAGATCTCGATCGAATTTTGCACCTTATGCGAGTTGCGCTTACGGAAATCTATGACCACGGTGGGGATGGCATCCCTAAAGCGGATCTCTATTCTAGTTGTGATTCTTGTAAATGAACGAGGATTCGAAAGAACTTGCAATTTACTATAACGGGTGAAGGCCCAGTCACAAATCACGCTGAGGGGCCTGGGATGTCACATATCAGAGCATTGGAAGCGAGCTGCCATCTGGAGTCAATTATGCTTTCCTTCTCGCATCCACCAAACAAACTCCTTCTCGCAGCTTCTGGCCTGATGGTTCTAGGTCTCTATGCTTTATTATCAAAGAAAGAAACCAACTACTTGGTGGACAAGCCCGAGTCCGTGGCTCATCACGTTGAGGACGATGAGGACACGGTGGCAGAGCCAGAATATGATGTAATAATTATAGGCGGGGGGACTGCGGGTTGTGTGTTGGCTTCACGTCTCTCCGAAGATCCAAGTTTGCGTGTCCTAGTGCTCGAAGCAGGCGGAAGGTAGAGAAGCATGTTTTCAGTCACATATAGCCTCATTCACTGTGCTGCACAGCTCTCGTCATGTAACATACAGCCAGATTCCAGCAGGCTTTCCACGTCTCATGCACACATCCTACGATTATGATCTGTGGACTGAACCTCAGGCCAATGCCGAAAATGCAAAGAAGTATTGGCCCAGAGGTATTTTTATCTTATGCAGATTCGGTATTTTTTTTCATTTGCTGCTGTGACAGCCAAAATGTTGGGGGGGTGTGAGTGTATTTTTAAGCAGTGTGTGTGCCGAGAGGGCTCACATTTATTATCTTGAAGGTTCTGCGATAAACTCTATGATGTACTGTACCGACGTGTTCCCCGATTTCATCTGACCACAAGTATATAGGTTTCATACCGGCGCACCTACGGACTACGATGAGTGGGGACGAAGTGGACAGAAAGGCGCCGAGGGATGGGCATACAAAGAACTCCGAAGGTACGTATACCTTCGTACAGGTGTGTCGGACCTGATATCAATCCATTTCTCAAGGTATTTCCTGAAATTCGAGAACTTTGCACCTGATTCGCGTTACCCGGCTGTCGACGTTACCAAGAGGGTCAGTACACAACTTTCTGATTCTATGTGATCTACCGATCAAATTCCTCCTTACCATCCTAGGGAACCGGTGGACCCGTGCGTGTCGGGTATTTTGGTTACTTGACCAAAGCATCCTCCAAGTGGATTGAATCATGTGTTAATATGGGCATTCCGTTGAATCCTGATGTTAACACCCCAGCTGGGACCATGGGTGTAACAAAGGTGCGCCTTGGATCCATACTTTAATGTGTAGATATCCATATATTCATTCCATATATTTTCACGTGTAGATCAGTGAGTTGTGATCATCAATCCCATATGTCAACTCACTAGACATCTTCTGATCCATTCTAGTGACATTTATTAACGAAAGGGGGAGGAGGGTGACTACTGAAACTGCGTATCTTACCCCAGAAGTTCTTAAACGGCCCAACTTGAAAGTTGCTATATACGCCCATGCAACACGCATTCTATTTGTCACCTCCGGAGACGTCAAGAAGGCTGTTGGCGTTGAGTTTAGTCACAAGACGGGTGGTCCTCGCTATCGCGTTCGCGTCAAGAAAGATGTCGTGCTCGCGTAGGAAGATCCTTGATTCTATTATATTCTGAACATATTCTAAGTATGTTTGGCACAGAGCTGGGGCAATTCACTCCCCGCATCTATTATTGCTTTCCGGAGTAGGCCCCAAAGAGCATCTCGCGGAGCACGGAATACCCCTTGTTCATGATCTTGCTGGTGTGGGTCAAAGTCTCCAAGATCATATGGTTGTGAATGCGCGGTTCAGCCTCAAATCTGGACATTCACTTCAGTTTCTTACTGCAACTAAAGGATTTAACCTGCTTCGAGCCCTTGGATCTCTTCTGTGGTGGAATTTGACTGGAAGAGGCGCCATGACCACGAATGTAAGATGGAAGCCTGGTGTTCCATTCCGTCAGCCTGCGCTGGATCATTCTAACTCGTTGATGCAGGCCGGCGAGGTAGCAGCATTTGTGCGGGCTGACAATGAAAAATTGTTTCCTCCAGATGATTACGAAATCAAAGACGAATCATCAGGCTCGAATGCTCCTGATATTGAAGCAATACTTGTGCCGACTGGGTATTCAGAGCATGGACATGGCCCTGTTCCCCCTGGGTCATTAGTTACCATGGCTGCGGTGTTATTAAGGTATGTCTTGGCAAAAACCATACTAAACCAAAATATCACCCTTGATACCTACAAAAACAAGGCCTCAAAGCAGGGGCACTATAAAACTGAAATCAGCGAACCCATTCGATGCACCACTCATTGACCCAAAGTGCGGATTATTTTCCCATTTTTTTATGAACAGGGGGATGATCTTGGCTTTCACTAGGTATCTGGATACCCCAAATGACCTGGCTGTTCTTGTTCGCGGACTCAAGCTCCTGCTCAAGTTAGCCAATACGGAACCTTTCGCTTCTGCCAAGAAGAAGGATGATAACCCTGAACTGGATCACAATTTGCACACTCTTTCCGACGCTGAACTCGAAAAGGAGGTTCGAAAACGCGTGGAGACTTTATATCACCCTACTTCGACTTGTCGCATGGCGAGGCTGGAAGAAGGGGGCGTCGTTGACCCGTACTTACGTGTCTATGGGTTGGAAAATGTCAGGGTGGCAGATGCGTCGATTTTCCCTCGCATTCCCGCAGGACATACTGTAAGAACCACCAAGTTTGTACAGTCGAGAATATTGATTGAGCCCATGACTTGACCAGACTGCGCCGTCCATTGCTGTTGGGGAGAAGGCATCGGATATAATCAAGGAGTCTTTAGCGAAACATTCTTGATACTGTTCTCATCACGATATGTAATCCTTGGAAAGACTCCGGATATCTTTGTATCAAATCTAGATATACCATCTTGTGATGGGCGTTTATAAATGAACCAAAGCTCTCTCTATCTGTGTGGCTTTGCAGTTAGTCCTTTCAGAGACGAAAGCACGATCTAAAAACATATGAAGGGATTCGTATTAGAAAGTCACAGTCTTATTGTCTGGCTTGTCGTTCGACAGTGTTGTGATCATTGGAGTGACAATTGATCCCATGAGGGAACGTGTGATCAAACATCTGCATGTCATAGATATAATAGCCAAGAGATCACGAGAAGAATTAAAGGCAGTGTTCGGCCAATACTCTGAGCCTGGAGATAACGAGACTTAAGATCAACGGTTAATTTAGGCTAGTATCTAAGAAGATCTATACTTTAAGCACATTACTCTGCGGAGAAAAGAAACAGATCTATATTGATGATATGCTAAGAAACTATAGTGAGGGGTCGGACAGGCGGCGGAGCTGAGGAGATTCTGACCATCAAAGACATAAGGGTTGTCATACATGATTCAGATGGGTTGGAAATCGAAAAAAAAAAAAAAAAAAAAAAAACATCGAGAGAGAAAGAGGGAGTGGTCGAGGGAGAACGAGAAGGGGCACAACAGTATCAGAGGAGGAAGGTAGGACTCAGGACTGGGAGTAGAAATCATAGAACTGATGGTAATTGTAGGAGTGTCCATCGGCAATTCGAAGTTCGTCCTCATCTGTCGGAGGTCCGGAGGTCCGAGTGTTTGTAGCGTGGATGCCGGTTGTTTTCTTCTTTGCTTTCATGTTTCCTTGCGGCATACAAATGTATTCTTCAGAATGATTCCGGGCTTCTCGATATGAAGCGGGGAGTATGGATGGTCACAACTAGGCATCAAATTTTATAATTAGATCTAAATTCAATATCGAAGCATTGCCTGGCCACATGGAAAGAAATGATTTTTTACGTAAAGTCTAATAGAAGTTACATAAGCCACGACACGAAACTGCAAGTCACGTGCAGAATCGTGTCTGTGCACCTTCACGCGATATCCCTCACCAAAAGTATGACTGTGACTCTGGATCCTAGCGTTGCATCTATAGATTCTCCCACACGTCGTACTCTCACCTCACTGTCCATTACCTTAGCAAAGAGCAAGCGCATCGTTGTTGTCACCGGTGCTGGCATCTCCTGCTCATGTGGAATTCCAGTAAGTTGACACGCGACGTCTTCGGACGATCATCTCTGAGCCGTCTCAGGATTTTCGCTCTTCGGATGGTCTTTATGCTCTCGTCAAATCCAAGTACCCAAATGCAGTCCTCAAGGGTCGGGACCTCTTTGACGCATCTCTTTTTCGAGACCCGACTTCTACGGCCCTCTTTTACACCTTTATGGCGGAGCTAAAGATATCTATAGATAAATCCACGCCGTCTCCTACACATCATTTTATCAAGGCGCTAGACACCAAGGGAAAATTACTCCGGTCGTACACACAAAATATTGATGGACTCGAGGAGAGAGCTGGGCTCGTTGGAAGCTCATCAGAATGTGCGAAGAGTAATGGAAAAGGGAAAAGCAAAATCAAGACAAAGGATGTCCGCAACGTACAATTACATGGCGACATTCACCGTGTTCGATGTCACCTATGTGCGGCAGACTTCAAATGCACCGCTGAGCACCTAAAATGTTTTAGAGAAGGGAGCTCACCCGAATGTCCTGAATGTCGAACCCGGTGTACGTTCTCTTTGAGTAAATTTTTTTTGAGAAGGCTGACTTGTTGGTAGCTGATGCACGTGCCGCTCGTTCCGCACGTCCTCTTAAGATTGGGACATTGCGTCCCTCCATTGTCTTGTACGATGAGCCACACCCACTTGGGGAGGAGATCGGTGCTATCGAAACAGCGGACCTTGCAAAAAAGCCTGATATGCTCATCATCATGGGAACATCACTTAAAGTACATGGCCTCAAAAAGCTTGTCAAGGAATTCGCCCAAGTTGTGCACGAGCACAAGTCGGGTAGAGGCAAGGTCGTGTTTGTGAACAAAACATCACCAGCAAGCGAGTGGGACAGTGTGATTGACTTCCATGTTGCGGGGGAAACGGATGTGTGGTCAACAAGAGTCATTGAAGACTGGAAGAAGGCGCGGCCGCAAGATTGGGAAGTTCAGCAGATGCTATCTGCGGAAATAGAAGGTCATCAGGGGGGTTTCAAGGTCATTAAACAACCCACAGGAAAATCTAAAGGTTGTACGTCTCGCTTCATTCTTCTAATCAGAGGCTTACATGTTCCTCAACCTCGGTCACTAGGTGGCAAAAGCAAAAAGAAAGACCCCAACGCAGAAAATGTACCTCTACCCACTACAACTCTCCCACTTAGTGCCGCCTCTCTTCCAACTGCACCTCTCTCACCCAGCAAACGCAATGCCCATGCGTCACATTACGACGAGGAAACCAGTCCGTCCAAGAGACGTACCGCCGTGCTTCGCCCTTCGGTCCCCGAGAACGAGCGTGGAATGCTCTTTGCCAAGCCGACGCCACATTCGGGGTGCAAAGCGACATCAAAGTCAGAGAAGGTTGCATCTGTGCATCAGAAAGCAAAGGTACCACAAAGGACGACTCGCCGACAGAAAGGCCAACTATGGGATGTTTTAAACACCGACAATGATTTGACCTTGGAACTTCCTATCATTGCTGTAGAATAGCTACTTGCTCCATATTAATCCATTCTTGTACTGATTAATTGAATGTATACTGGTTGTGAATGAATTCTATTCTCAGTGAAACTCTACCCCCTAAGGTAAACATACTAGTCATGCATGGGTGAGAGCGGACGCAAAATATTACGATCTGAAGGTATGTTATCTCGCTTTCATATATATCTGTCCTACCTCATAGAGCGAATGCTAAGGATGCACGTGGCTTCGGCATAGAAGACGGATTCCTTGCATATAACCGTCATCGACGCCGACGCCACGTCAAAAACGCACGCAGATCTCGCTCATCTTCGTCTTCAGATAATTCAGGATACTCCACCTCGGAAGCTAATGTGTTGAGTTGATACCTAACTACATAGCATAGACCAACAGATACGTACCCGAAAGATCAGCATCATCATCACTCTCCTGGTCTGGATCTTCGTCTGGGTAATCATTGCGATAAAAGTCCTCCTCTTCGCAGCAAAGGTCAAAAAACGGTGGCACAATGGACAGAACGAAGTGCAATAGTTTGCGTACTGTTTGAATCCTCATCGTCTTCGTCACCGGCCGAGTCTGACTGCGAGTCTGAATCGTATTGGCCTACGGGAGGTAGACCGGATCTACAACTAGTGTAAACAAGTTGCCAATAGTCGAAACGGGTCGTTACACACACTGTAGCAACGTTCGCAACAGCAACTAAGTCGGTTATGGCGGGCCGGTGATAAAAGACGTCCCACACATACTCTTCGCCATGGTCGCCTTTTGCTGAGGTCGAAGTAATATTGGATGGGACATCATTCACTAGTATATAGTTGGGTCTCATAAGATTAATGACCGTGAGAGAAGGCATACTTCGCAAATATTCTTGTAGCATGGGGAGAAATTTGGCCATTTCGGGATCGAGAGGGTCGGTGGTTTTATTGACAGGTATTTTAGGTTCAGGAATTGCGTCATACATAGTAAAGTCTGATTGATTGAAGTCCTTGGATTCGCTGGCAGTATGTGCGATTGGCCTGAAAGATAAAAATGTCAGAAATATCAACGAGGATAATGACAAAAAAAGTTACGATGCAAGTGAGTTATTGTCCAGACCCTTTTTGACAATAGTATAACGACGCCCCGGAGTTACTTGAGGCGAGACTGTATCGCGTTCCTGCTTCTCAGGTGTAAACTCCTCACTCGCAAGGGTTGATATACGAGTCTATAAAATGATAAAAGTTGATCCGTTGGAGATAAAGTTCAACACTGCTCACCCTTAGATCCTTTGTCAGGCTAGGATCTTGCCAGAACGTCTCTTCCTCTACAGTTTCCGCGAATTGAAAGAAACCAGACACGCCGCGAGATTTCTTTCTTCGTGATTTCGACTCCACAACTTTCAAAACTGGTTAGAGTTATACCATGATATCAGTGGCACAATTCTACCCAGCACATCAAGAGGTTCATCCGTGCGCTTCCGCTTAATTCTAAGGATCGTAGGTTGGGATTGCATGGCTTGCAAGCAGTGCGGACTAGATTCCTCCATGACGAGCGTCGACGAAAGTGGAAAATAGACCGTTACATGTGTCACGGTAACAACACCTCGCTTACTCCACCAAACCAACATCACGTGCATGTGATATCGTGTGACATAACCAGGCGTGACGGGGTGATTTCTGAGATACAAAGTTACTAATATTTGAGTTTTGACTTTTATATATTTAATAACTGTACGCCGAATCTCTGGAGAGCACTCAAATTACGCATCGAGATGAATCTGGCAAAGTCGAAAATAAAACTTCTGTTGGGTGTGCAGTACGTGAGGGACGTGCCTAATTTGCTTGTTGTAAAAAATAAGAGTAATGACATTCTCACTTGTGACAACATAAGCCACTTTTGCCACTTCTACCTCTTTTTATTGCAGCTGCAATTATTAGTATCTACCACTTTTAAAGCCTAAACTTGACTCATTTAAGGCCTGGTTTGTGTTGATTGAGAGATTGTTCCTTTTAATATATCAAGGACTTGAACTTTGTATCTACTAGGTCTTTATTAGAATCTTGCTGATGAGGTCTCTGTTGTTAAGAATTAGAGTAAGGAGTGCAGTCATATAGTTCCTAATGTAATATCTCCTAGTATTGAAAAAAACAAGTTTGTAATAGGGCTTGGTTCAACTTATGTTTGGAAATGAAGATGGAGGTGAATAGGGGAATCTTAGTTGATATTCTGACTGAAGAACAGACTAATAAATATATAGGATCTTATACTAATTTCTTATCCATGAAGAGTCTGTGTCAAAAGGAAATGGATTCCTATACTAGAGGAGAAATATAAGGATTAAAAAATAATAAGAAGTAGATGTTCCAAAGACAAGTGCAATGTTCAATGGATTGATATGTGTTATTCTGTTATCTAATAGAGTTGCTATATAAGGAATATAGTAACAAATCAAATGACAGAAATAAGAAATCATGAGGTTAAATATGGATAAGGAAAGTGGAGTGAACAATATAAATGGAAATAGAAATGCAAAGTGAGTGGACTTATACTATAAATGAATATATGGGCATGTGGTGTGAAAAACATACAGTGACTCAAAAAATTATCCTAATGTTTTACACTTTCTGCTTCATGGTCACATAGCATCACAATAATGCCAAACAGAGCCAATATGTTGGTGTATGTAAGAGAGGTCTTGGCTATATGTGAAAGCAAGAATTATGTAATTTGATGATGTTTCTATGGAGATACAGCCAATTCATTTTAGGGACTCATTAGCACAATTATTTGACTAGGCAATAGAAATATCATAATCTGATGGTACCTAGTTCCCATGACATGGGAAACTTGATAAATAGTTATCAGGATGATTGTACCTTACATGATTTCTAGATCCAATGTATTTAAGAAGGGCCAGCATTCTCAGGATCTCTAAATTCAACATGCATCCCATCTCCTCTGTTCAGAAGGAAAACATCCTTTCTCTTGCTTCCAATGGTCACCCTACATGTGTTTAGGAACCGTAAGCTGGTAACCCGAGAGCTGTGACAAAACTTTGGTGTGAAGAAAGTCTAATTGTCAAGTACAGACCTGTCTATTCAGCATTGCTGACCGAGCAACCATCCTATATTCACGACTGTCAGGAACCGTACGCCGGCAAGCCGACTATTCAATTCAGCCCAACTCCACTCTTGCTTGCTATTCAACATAACGCCCTCAGCCCACAGACTATATGCACCTTGTGTATCCGTCTTGGCGTCACGTGCTCCTGTCAAATCACTCCACTCATTTACGATTACATTTCATTACATTTCATTACATTTCATTACATTTCTTACATTTCATTACATTTCATTACATTTTCATCTGTTCCCAATTCTGTTCACTCCTTTATATCTGATCTGCTATTACATCCTTAGGGTAACTTCATTGGGAATCTGAGTGACACGTCACTCAACAATGTCATGGAGGAGATCATTATTGGGATGTAGTATTTCTGTTTCTCGCTTTTCACGTTCCTTGGCTTTCTCATTCTATTATAGGAATCTATTCAACTCCTAACAGATTAGAAAGTAGTATAAAAGCTCTTGTACTATTAGTTCAGTCTTCAGTCAGAAAATCAATCTTGATTTTGACTAAGTTTGTCAAGTACACGTACCGAGGACCCGATAACTCGGCGGTACCGACTAAAATACTCCATTAATAACCAAGCACGAACCATTCGATGAATCGTTCTCGGCCGGACGCGCATATCGGTCACATCCCTCATTCCTACACCCACTCCTCACTCCTCGGTCTGCCTCACCTCGGCACTTCCTGCCCTTGTGTTATCTTCGGTCATGGCCTTGTTTTACAGTCGGGCACTTCCTATTGTGCTAGGGTACGTCCTATTATTCTGTCCTTCATTGTTCTATTTCCACCTTACATCTCTTATTCTAATT